>CAIGRF010341334.1:0-12572 GCA_903798235.1 Fraxinus ornus
AAATTGTGACCTGTAATTTGAATGTGACCTCAAAATAATATGTGATCTACAAAATTTCTAATCTGTGACCAATTAATTTGACGATATGTGACTAGTAAATAAATATGTAACTTATAATTATGAATTTGTGACTTTTAATCACAAACTGTGACTTTATTATCAATATTTAAAAAATATTTTTAATTAATTAAATTCATACCTGATTTTTGAATTTTCAAACTACTTGCCTTACTTTTGAATTGAGGTAAAGAATACACATAGATATGAACTTTCCCTTTATGAAATACAACCTTAATGGATCCGGTCTCTACATATATTTAGGCCCACACATAGCACATAACTTTAATTCTTTATTTGATCGCTTTAATTAGACTTAACTTTAAGATAGTCTTTACACACAATTAATTGCATGTGTAGGCCCACATGATAAATTAAATTCCAACATTTTAATTTACAAATAGTATACTACACAAACTTGGCAAATTGTCGATAAAGCATCAGCTCTTACTGTCAGGCCTATATTATTTTGAAGGGCATTGGTAATAAAACGGTTTTTACAATATTAAATACTCAACAATACAAGGTTGATTTTAGTAAATCTAAATGAATTACAAAGTCTAGTCATCAAAATAGTCACATTACCGAATCAAATTATCCATCATGCGACACGGTGAATTTCAAATATTCACTCATACGTGAACAATAGATTTTTGAAATAATTATCAAGCCTTTCTGAAATCCTAGAATTTATTTTATTCAAAACACCGATAATTCTGGGAAAGAATCAAGACCTTGGATTTTGGAAGTAATTTGCTGTAATGAATTAAAGGTTTCGTACTTTGAGCATGGTGTTATTCAAGTTTTACAATTCTTTGTTTTTTGGCATGATTAAGTTATAGTGGATTGAGATTGTTGTTGATGTCTATTGTAACTTATGTATTGAGTTTTGGATCAAGATTTGATTCATGAGTGATTGGGGACTAACAAGAGGTGGTGGCTTTTTTTGGACGGTGTGAGTTATTGGGTATTTTATGGGATGAAAACCAAAATTTGCGGTATGGGTCGTTGACACTTGGGCAATAGACGGCGCCATTTTGCTATTTTTTTGTTGTTGTTAAAACAGATAAAAGATAAAAGATAAGGGGCCATCAATTTCAGATCTTACTTCTTAAAATCTCTTTCAAATTACTAATTTTCTAAAATAGATTAATGGAAACAACATATTACTAAAGTAATCTCTTTTGTCTAAATTGATTTATTTGGAATACTAGAATTGTTATGTGTATGTAATTCATAGGGGTATTGACCGGTTCACAGGAAGGTCGATATTTGATCGAATTATTTACACTACTATGGTAATAAATATGTATTATAAAGTTTTCTATGTGACCATTGAGTCGCTCCAAAAATAAATATAATGTTTGACATGGTTTATTGTCAATAGTTGATTACTACACTAAGAGAGTATCAATTACAAGTTGATATTTCTATCCAAAGACTAAATTGTTCGGTCTCTTGTAATGGGGCTTAGCACTATTTGAATTTGTGGATTGTCTAATTGGGATTCCTATGTAAACATTTAAAGTTTAAGTTCTCTATTCAATTAATTCATCAACTTCTACAATATCTTCTAACATTAACTCAATTCCTATGCAGAACCAAATTTTACGAACTGGAAAGAGAATGTTCATATTCTTGACTGCATGGATCTAGAACTTGCGTTAAGGGTTGGACTAGGGGTGGCAAAAAAGCTCGCCGGCTCGGACGGCTCGGGCTCGGCTCGGCTCGGAAAAAGCTCGAGCCGGGCCCGGCTCGGGCTCGGTTACAACGAGCCAAGGCTCGGGCCGAGCCTTATTTTTTTTTGTTGGGCTCGGCTCGGGCCCAAAAAAGCTCGGCACAAAAAGCTCAAGCTAGACCCGAGCTTTTTTTATTTAATTTATAACATGTAAAAATGGTAAAAATTTTAAGTTTTTTAAGTAAAAAATGTAGATTTGACATAAAAATAAAATAAAACGCGAGCCGGCTCGGTTCGGGCTCGGCTCGGCCCGCTAAGGCTCGGGCAGAAAGCTCGGGCCGAGCCTCATTTTTTTTGGCCGGGCTCGGCTCGGGCCAAAAAAAGCTCGGCCTCGGCTCGAGCTTTTTTTTTCCGGCTCGGGCTCGGCTCGGCTCGTTGCCACCACTAGGTTGGACCACGCACTACTCTTACGTATAAGAGTTTTGCTTTTGAAAACAGGATTTAGATAAGTGGAATCGTTCAAATTGCATGAGTCTTATGATGAAGAAGAAGGAATTTCAATAACAATTAGAGATGCTCTATCCAATAAGGTAACTATTGACAAGAAATTCTTTGACGAAATTGAAAAACTTTTTTGTGTAAAACGATAAAGTTGAAACTACTACACTCTGGTGAACTTAGTTTCACTAAAGTATAAAGGGAAAAAAATATATGGGAATACATCATAGGGATACCGCATATTGCTTCAAAACTAAAGGTATTAAAGTTTGATCTGTCTAATGACTTGCTCGTGTATTTGGTTTTGATTTTCATTCCTTCACAATTCAGCTAATTTAAAGTTAATTACAATTATCAAAATGGGAAATGGGTACTTAATAAGCTCATTTCATATTATGAGCAAGAAGAAATGCTAATGCAAGAGAGAACTGAAAGTGCTCACTCGACAAGTACCTCTAAGGACAAGTTAAATAATAAGAAACTTGCATCTAATTTAGCTAAAAAGAAACAGCAAAAGCTTGAAAATGATACATCATCTGGTTGTTACTTTTGTAAAAATTTGGGACACATGAAAATGGACTATAGTAAATACCACGATTGACATGTAAAGGAAAGTACATTTCTCACTTTCTAAGGTTAATTTAGTTTCAGTACCTAAACTCACTTGGTGGATAGATTACGATGCTACTACTCATATAACATGTCTATGCGAGGTTACCTGAACAGCCAAAAGCCAATTGATGCTAAAAGATTCGTTTATGTGGTCGATGGTAAATCTGTTAAAATTGAGGTTATAGGGACTTTTAGGTTAACATTAAAGATTGGTTACTGTTTACATTTGAAAGAGATATTTGTTGTACCATTTTTTAGGACGGAATTTGGTTTCTATTTTTAAATTGGACAAATTCGACTACTCTTGTTCAATTGGGAATAGTCAATTTCGTTTTTTCTTAATTAATTATGTGGGTACCGATTCTTTATCTGGTGATGATAACCTGTATTCACTTAATTCGGTTGCCTCTTCTAATAAAACCTTGCATGTGAATATATGTGGTATTAAATGTAAATTAACCAATGAGAATTTCGCTTCATTATTGCACAAGCGCTCAGGTCACATCTCTCAAAAGAGATTGAATAAACTTATATCAGAAGAAATTCTTGATCCTCAGTATTTTTTAGACTTAAGAATTTATGTTAATTGCATTAAGGGAAAAAACAAACTTAAGGAAATTGGGTGCCCTTGGGACTTCAGACACCTTAAAACTAACTCATACAGATATATGCGGGTCATTTCCTTCGAGAAATTGTCAACAATAATTTATTATGTTCGTAGACAAATTTTTCTCATTATGGCTACCTATATCTCATCTATTAGAAATCCTAATCACTGGACATGTTCGAGGCATATAAGGCTGAAGCTGAAAATCAACTTAGCAAAAAAATAAAATACGCCAGATCTAAGCGTAATGGTGACTACTATGCCCACTATGAAGGATCGGGAGAATAATGTCCAAGGCCTTTTGCTAAATTCCTAGAGGAATGTGGAATCATCCTACAGTACACCATGTTGAATCATCAAGCATGAATGGTGTTGTTGATAGACGGAATATAACATTTAAAGATACGGTAAGGAGTATGGTTGGTCATTCCATCTTACTATAATCTCTCTAGGGAGAAGCACTAAAGACTACAGTAAGGATGACAAAAAAACTCATCCAAGCCAATACTCATGGGGCCAGCCTCAAATGGGACAAAAATTACCTGCCTAATCTGATAAACGGGGTGGGGATCATTGCCCCAAAACGGGTATGTGGCGGTTATTGGAAACATAGTTCCCGCCCCACACTACCTACACCATTTAAAGTTAATTTTAAATTTAAGTTTGTTATCAAACAAAAATAAAAGATTTATCATCATTTTTAAAGAGAACATAAGTTGTTCTTAACAAATTAGAACAAAAGTAATAATATTTATAACTAAATATATAAAAAAAAATAATGAACAAAAAGAAAAAATAAATGGGGCAAGGAACCTACCACGCCACGCACTACCCCGATCCTGCCCCGAACACGACCCGTTCCGCTTTAACCAAGTATGAGGATAAGGTGATAAAAATACCCAACGGGGCGGGGATGGAAATAGTCGACCCATTCCATACCCACCCAATTGCCATTCATAGACTATAGTTTAAATTATCAATAAAGTTCCAAGTAAAGAAACTATTAAGGGGATATAAATTTTTAAGATCCCACTACTTGGTCAATTTTCAAAATGGAAAATGCCCGGTTCTTTGAGAATGTGCAGTTTGCGGCATGATAAGGTTTTAAGGTTAAGAGCTTTGTCTTTAAGGAAGAATATGTGTACATCTCTTTTGTTGTAATTGACAACAATCAGGATCAATGACAAATTCTTACTCCATATCATATTAAAGAAGCAATTTTGATCAATACAATATTACAAAACCCCCTATACACAATCAATAGATTGTTTAAAAAAAAAAAAACTAACTCAAACAACCTAAAGACCAAATGTAGAGATCTATTAGAGAAAGGATAAAATCAATTCCGGATGACTTTATAGTTGTTTTCTAAGAAAATAACGATTGCATTGGATTGGTGGAAGAAGATCTAATCAAGAATAATTTTCAAGAGTGAATTGATGTCATGAATAAAAAGATAAAGTCCATGAAAGATATTGATGTTTGGGAACTCATCCCATTGCCTAAAGGTGCAACATTCATTGGTTGTAAATGGATATTTAAAACCAAGAGGCATTTGAAGGGTGGTGTGGAAAGATATAAACTTGTTTTGTTGCAAATAGCATTACTAAAATAGAAGGCACTGACTTTAAAGAGACATTTTTTTTTCAATTTCTACGAAAGACTCTTTTACGATTATTATGATACTTGTGACATATTTTGATCTTGAGCTACATCATATCAACATGTATTAGGAGAGGAGAGAAAGAGTTTATTTTTTGTTATTTTAAATATTTTCATAAATTTTGGACTCATTTGCACTTTTTTAAAAAAAAAAAAATTAGGACTGTGATTGCAATTAGTTGTTTATTTTTTCTTTTCTTTTCTTTTTGTTTCATTTGAGTAGGAGGGTACAATCATCATTTTATAGGAAAATGGTTGAAAATGATCTTTTGTGCAATGAAATGTGGAAGGTAGGGTGAAAATGCTAAAAAATGAAAGGTATGGACATTTTGACAATGACATTGAAAGATATGGATGTTTTGTGTTATTTACCCTAAAATATTGTATTCGATTTAGAAAGTAATAGACTACTTGTTTTAAAAATTATTTTTATAACTAAAATTCTATATTTCAATAATCTAGCGGTTGAACCACTGACCCGATGATCTATACAATCAATGATCGGGGTCAGTTATAATAACAATGCATAATATATATTTTTATTGTTAGATTTTATCAATTTATTTTGTAAAATTTAAATTTAGACAATCTAAATACCGTTCTTTAATCTTTTAAGAGTTCAAAAAATACATTTTTGAGTAAAAAATAGTTATAAAATGATTGTTTTAAAAACTTTACATAAACTTTGTCTAAGTTTAGAACTTGTATTTACAGTCTAATCATGATTTACGTAATCTTCTGTCGCTCAAGTCTGCTACAACTTGAAACTTGATCACGTGTATATGATTCAAAAAATGTTTTTAATTTTTAATTTTTATTTTTTTGGATTATATTTTCATTGTATATGTCTTTTACGTTTATATTGAAGAATATTTTCAATATTATTTAATTAAATATTAATAAACAATCATGTTATTGCAACCATCAGCAACCAATGACCACCTTAGCTCACTCAAGTTCTTGGATCCGCCCCTTGTTGTAATTGACCAAAAAATACCATCTATAATGTACTTATTAAGTATTTATAGTTCCACAATTTTATTAATAATTAGGGATTAATTCATAAAAGATTATTTTAATTGATGGAAATAATTATCTTTTATGTATAATTTTAGTTATTCTGATTGGTAGTTTGGTACAATCCACTGACCTAGCAATCTTGAATCTAATTATGATTCAGAACTAGTGGTGGCAAAAAAGCTCGTCAGCTCGGGCTCGGCCCGTAAAAAGCTCGAGTCGGGCCCGGCTCGGGCTCGGTTACACTGAGCCAAGGCCCGAGCCGGCCCGCGGCCCGGGCGAGCCGGCGAAACTAAAAAAAATTCAAAAAATCGAGCCGGCTCGGCTCGGCCCGCAAAGGCTCGAGCCGAAAGCTCGGGCCGAGCCTAATTTTTTTGGCTGGGCTCGGCTCAAGTTTTTTTTTTCGGCTCGGCTCGTTGCCACAACTATTCAGAACTCTACGGATAATTACAGTTATTACAATTGATGGCCATAATTATCAATTTGTGTAAAACTTAAATTATTCTTGCATATATTTATGACTTAGATGTCTAATATAACACAACTGTAATTAGTAGGCATAATTATCTAGTGATTTTCCTCAATAGTACAACTTTTAATTAAAGGAAGATTATATTCATACTACATTTTTTAAATAAATACATCACATTTTAATTTTATTAAATGTCATTAAATTTTACTCACACTTATATCTTTAATTTCTTCATCACATTCTTATTTTTAACATTTAATTGATCAGAAAATTTTATTTTTAATCATGATTTTCGTCCAAAAATATTGTCAATATGCTTTAAAATGAGGGCCAAGTATTTAATCGCAGTTTACGCACATTATTATTTGTTTTGTTAATTTAAAAACACAATAGATAAATGAGTCTTTTTACTCTATTTTAAATAAAAATTTGAAGAGAAATCATAATCGGGAACAGTTTATATCAATTTGAAAATAAGAATGCGATGAAAGAAGTTTGAAATATAAATGTGTAAATGTTATGAACCTTTCATACAATTAAAATGTAGTGTAAGGGTGTGTTTGAGCGACATTATTTTGAAAAAAAAATGTATTTTGAAATAGTATATTAATGGATAATGTGGTTGAAAAAAAGAGTAATTGATGTGATGAAAAATATTATTTTATTGAAATGTGTGTGGTTAAAAATGAGTAAAAGAATGAAAATGAAAAAAATAATGGGTACCAAGCAGAGGCTAAAAATAGTGGTGTTAATATATTTAGCTTTAATTAAATTTAAATTAAAGTGCATAAAATCATTTTTAAAAATTTATTTATTAGGCCTGCCATATGTCGGCCTATCTACAAGGCCAGTACTTAGGCAGGCCCTTATTACGGGCCGGTAGGCCTAAACAACTAGCACTATCTGGTGAGTGGATGGCTACTACCTAATTAGTTCTCTGAATTGAAGAATGTGGAAATTACATAAAAACAGGTGTTTAAAGATCCATTTTTATAAATCAGGTTTGTAACTTATTTATTCAATTTTCAGGTTTTATCATTTTAATTAAATAATAAATCTTTTAATTAATTGACGCGCGTATCCCGTTAATGGTGGGTTTCAAATTGGTTTATATCCTAACTTTCGTTTTTATTAAAGCCATATTTTCTCTCGAGCACAATCTCATCTCCACCTTCTCGGCGCCCATTCTCCATCTCGTTTCCAAAATCAGCCATGAGAAATCTCCAAACTCCACCCAATCTCTGGTGCATTCCCTTTTGTTTGCAGTGTGTTTATCTCTCTCTAGTGGGTAGTGATTAGGAATGGTGGAAAAATGATGAAAAGAAGGGAAAGAGGACGGTGCAAACGCCGGGTCAAACAAGCAAAAGGAAGACATTGGACAGTTCGAATAAAACTCCAGAAGCAAAGCAAAAATCGCGCAGGTCAAGTAGCAATCAGTCCGGGAAAAAGGTAACTTAACTTTTTGTTCGGTAACTTAACTTTTTGTTCGTTTTTGGAATTTGTTCGTTTATGATACGGAACAATGACATTGGACATGGTTTAGGTGTTTTCAGAGTGACACATTTGTTTATTTATTTCATTTGTGAACTGTAATTTGTCTGAGAAGTAGTATTCAAGGTTGGGGGGTTATATGTTGGAAGTGTTTTTTGGAATTTCCATTCGCACGGAGTGTAATGGATCTGTAACCTACTTCTCTTCTGTCATTGAGATTTTAATGGATCTATGACCTCATTTAGTCACATGTTATATAATTATACACGTATGTGACCTAAGTGTTTTATGTAATGTGTGGCTATGACCGCTGGCATGTTGCATCTGTGACCTGATATAGACTTCTGCTGTAGGTTGGGGGTTTATATGTTGGAAGGGTTTTTCGGAATTCAATTCCAAACAGAGTGTAATGGATCCGTGACATATATTCCCACGTGTCATTGAGATTATAATGTGTTTGTGACCTAATTCTGTTACCTGTTATATGTTTATAGGCGTCTGTGACTGAGTGTGTTACGTAATTTGTGTCTGTGACCTCTGTCATGTTTCATCTGTGACCTGATATAAACTTCTGCTGCAAGTGTGGAAATTCATGTTACCGCAACACAAATGGTTTCCAGGAAAAATTACCACGTCCACGGCAAAGGGTGTTATCACCAGCCTGAATAAATATTTTAGTGAAGCCCAACGAAGAATACTAATTGGTTCATGCTTTACGCATTTTTTGGAGTGCCACAACATAGTACTTCAGCCACAGTTGATCCACTACTTTCTTCTCAGACAGGTGCATGCACCGAATGAAGATGAAATGTGGTTTTGCATATCAAGTAGATTTGTAAGGTTCTCCATGGTCGAATTATGTTTAGTCACGGGTCTGCGATGCACAGGGAACAACGACATAACTACACTTGAAAACAATCATTCAAGGTTGAAGGATAAATATTTTAGCCAATTGAACACTGTCACACACGAAGATGTGAGGGGTGCATTCATTTCAGCCTGTCACTTCTAGAACAAGATGTGGTAGAAGTGCTTGTAGACTAAGATGTGGCAAAACTGGGAGCATTGTATTTTATTACATCATATCTGTTCCCAAGAGACTACAAGAAGGTAGTGGATCATTATTTATTTGTGCTTGTGGAAGAATTTTCTGTGATTGACACATTTCCCAAGGGAAAGATCCTATTTGAAACTACTTTGAATGACATGAGAGAGGGGCTGAGTAAGAGGACGAGCCATTACAGGCTGAGGGGTCTATTATTACCATTTCAAGTACGGATATATGAGACTATTTCTAGTCTGGCTGGAACCATTGTCACAAGGATGCCTGTATCCCATCCTCGGATCTTGAACTGGAAGGCAGATGAGAAGCCATCCGCAACTAAACTCGAAGAATGTTTCACAAACCCTGATGTAATCATTTCAAATTTAGTGAATTAATAGATTCTTAAGATGTTTATCGTTATTAACAATGCTTTTTTTGGTTTTATGTCAGATTCAAATCTGTAATCTTGACCCATCAGAGAATGAGATGCATATGCCGATATGATGGGGGTTCAGTACATCAAACCAGTTCATCCAAGTATGTCACGCGATAGTGGGAGAAAGAAGTAAAGGATGGAAAGGTCAGTTGCTGGAACGAGTGGCGAGGCAGGTGTTTCAGGTGGGAAAATGTCTACAACGGTTCTTAGGATAACCGATAGTAGAACTAATGCCGATGTTGTAAATGAAGGTGAGATGACGACTTTACTGATACTCCACTGATGTGGCAGGAGACACATGCACATGTACACTCTCCAGTCGAGGAGGGACCGTCATCTGAACCTCGTCAAGTATAGAAATCTCGTTCAGATGTCCCACTGGTAGACGACGTAAGTTGTTATTAAACTTAATATCATGGAGGTACTAACTTGGATCAGATTACTAACATAGGTCCCGTGTCATTTAAACCAATGAAAGTCACATATCTCTATCCACAAGTTACATGTTCATATAACTTGGTCACAGATGGTTCATTTTCACTTGCATTGGAAAACTAATGTCTTTCATATATCACATCATACAATTACTATGTAACCGATTTATTGTACACACGATGCAGAAGGTCGAGGAGTTAGAACTAACCATGAAAATTTCTAAACTTATCTCAAAGAACGAGGTCTTGACTGTTAAAATGGTTGAGAGGAGGTTATATTTGGCATCCACGCAGGTTGAACAAATGAGGAAGATGGATGACATTGTGTAGAAACACAATGGGATTAGAAGTGACATGCTAGAAATCAGGACAAACATGCAGTTCATTTTGAGTCTATAACTGCGTTGATATCTAGTACTATGGAAGAGATGTTGAAAAAACTCGATGAAAGATCCAAAGATGATCAAGAAGGTCGCGCTGTGAAGGTGTCTGAGAAGCCTGATGCAGTAAGTATGACCTAGTTATTTTGTTTTTTGAATGGCATACAGTTTCATTTTAATTTTCATGTTTGCTATAATCTCAGGCCGAAGAGGTTAGATCGAGTATGGACAAGAAAGGAAAGAGGCAGATAAATCCTGATGATGACCTTGAGATCCAACCCAGTCTGTAGCCTCCTTCCTTCGATTTGGGTCTTGAATTTACGCAAGATGAGCCGCAAACTCCGATTGACTCCAAAACAATTCAGCAACAGATGGAATCCACAAAGGCAGAGGTACACTCTAATTTTGGAGACTTTCATAAGTTCTTTTGTAATACATGCATGTCACAGATGTGAACTTATACTATGAACCGAGTTACATTGAAGTCACAGATGTAAACATGCATTAGGTTAGGAGTCCATACAGGTCACAGATTTCAATTGACATTAGGTCACCAGTCCATGCAGGTCACAGATGTCAATTGGCGTTAGGCCACAGTCCATGCAGGTCACAGATGGTAACAGACATTATGTCTCGACTTCATGCAGGTCGCAGATGTCAACTTGTGTTAGGTTACGAGTTACCTACAGGGTACAGATGTTAATAGGCATTAGGTCATGAGTCACACACAGTTTACAGATGTATTCTTATACCAATAAGCTATAATATTTAAATGTTCAACAATATGCAGGTATCATCGGTGTCTGAACCCAGTTCAGAATTACCAATTAAGAGGGTTTCTAGACCAGCGAGGATACTACAATCTCCATTCGTTGCTGATGAAGGAAAATGTCTCAAGCAATCTGAGAATGTTTTGGTTTTTGAGAATTATAACCGCAATGCAGAAGATGCCGATATTGCTACATTCCAGGGTTGGTTCCAACGTGGTTACAAATCGAGAAATAAGTAAGTTCAGTTTCTACCGAGGAAGTTTTTTAATACCTGAACGTAATTTTTTTTTGAAGGATCATATCTCATTTACAGGAAAAGTTCAACGATGCTGATGATCATATCATTCCTCCATTTATGTTTGGTACGTTTAAAGTTGGAAGCAAAACCTGGTTCCATGATCTCATGAATTCTAAGGCCTCACTCAGCAGCACAGTAAAGATGAATATATACATCTTTTACACATGGTTTATATTGAGCAATCCTGTGAAGTCACATGTTACACCAATAGGTTACGGTTCATTTCTATGCCTTATAATCAATAATATTTTTTTTCTTATACCACAGCACATAGAGATCTGTTTTTACTACATCCGCCAGTTGGCAAGACATGGGAAGAATGTCAAGTTGAAGGCAACCAAGACGGACTCCTGGTTCCAGATGAAGCTAAAAAACATCTATTCCAAGTTTATGCAAGATCCTACTATTTTGCTTTCAGAGTCCAGCCTCATAGACGTTGTTACAAAATGTAGCCTACCTTTAAGCTCTCCCTAGGACACGGTGCATGTTTTCTTCTTGCCCATTATACCAACAAACAAGGCACACTGGATGCTTGCACTCCTGGAATTCAGCACACATACACACTGCACGTGTTCAACTCTGCTGGGAAGACATACCATAACTTTCTTGTTCGTATTGGCATTGAACCGTTTGTGAAAATTATCCCTTATTTCCTGAACTTCGTCGGACTTTGGAAAAAGCACATTAACCATGACGGTGAAGATCGTATGGACTTGAGGTTAATGGTCCACAGCAGCCTTCCTCAACAGAAGAACAGGTTAGTCTGTGACCGAATATCTAATTTCAAATTATTTTGACTATGTTCCATACCTATTAATTTATCTTACTTTATTTTCAGGCATGACTGCAGCATATTCACCATCAAATATGCTGAATATATGCTACAGGACGATAAGGATTCCATGCTGATGAAATTTGACACAGGGAGATGCAGGCTGGACATAGCATCACGGCTGTATAAACACCGGGGTATATACAAGCCTATAAAAACTGGGAAGCATAAAAAAAGGAGAGGAGATTGTAATTGACTAATAGATAGATTTTAATTTTAATTTTGAAATGTTGAATGCAGTCTGTAAAGATTCTGAGTAAGTCTATTCTTTTTTTTTTTTTTT
>CAIGRF010341380.1:22860-35122 GCA_903798235.1 Fraxinus ornus
TGATAATAAATTCTTTAAGGAATAATGTTCTAGAGCTAAAATCTGATTCTAGTAATAATCTAATTAGAGATGGTTTGCTAGTAAAGGTACAAGGTTTTGGTAAATCAAATTATCATCTTAAGTCTTTTACTGAAAGTAAAAACAGATTTAATGATGAGCATAAGTCTAAAGTTAATAAATGCTATTACAGTGGGAAACTGAGACATTTTGCTAAAGATTGTTTTAAAAACAAAAATGAATTGAAAGATAATAAGTTTGATGAAGGGAGTAATGCTTTAGTGTATAATAAAGCTAGGTCTAATTCTGGATTGGTCCTTGTTAATATGGAAGAACAACTGAGTGATGAATAGATTCTTGACTCAAGGTTGTTCTTTCCATATATGCCTGAATAAAGACCGTTTTCTTGATTTTAAAAGGGCTTCTGGAGGGCAAGTGATAATGAGAAACAATTTTACCTGTAAAGTAAGAGGAATATGGATTATAAAATTGTTATTGGAAAATGGAAATGTTTTATTTCTTAAAGAAACTAGGTATATACCTAACTTGAAGAGAAACTTGGTGTCCTTAGGTATGTTAGATGATATGGAGTTTAACATAAATATGGGACTAGGACGCATTAAAATTCTTAAGGGCAATGATTTAATTAATTATTAACGTAAGGCATATTTTACCTCTGTATCACCTGCACTAATGATAAATAAGCCAAAATTATAATTTTTTGTAACTACACATCTATTTAATTATAATCTCTTCACAAAATAAAATTAGCTCCGTTAAAATTATGACTATAGAGAGATTTTACTATACCAAACATAAAAAGCTAAGAGAGAAGGAAAAAAAACTACTAAGAGAGAAGGAAAAAAAACTTTTTCACACTTGATATTTGGAAAGCTGAAATCAAATAATGAGCTCGAACTTGGCAAGAGTTTCTCCAGAGATTTTTAGGCTCCAAGGCCATCATAAGAACGAGTATCTTTATCATGAAAAAGTGAGCCATCGCCCACCATATTAATGTAGAGTGTTGATCTTTGAAAAACAAACCTTCTAGAAAGAAGTTTTAAATCTCTCCTAAAAAGCCATCTATTCTCAAACTTGTCAACAAAGGCATTTTGAAGTGGGTGGCATCGGCCATTTGTAATGATGGAATGGCCAACAATAGTTGAAAGAAGACCAGTGGTGGTTGAAGGTTGGGTAAGCAAGAAAGTGAAGGTGTTATAAGACCATCTCCAGTAGTTTACACCAAATTTATCAAATTTGGTGTAACCTCTCCAATGGTAACCAAATTTACCAAACTTGGTGACTGGTGTAACCATTGGAGACACTCTTACACCAAATAGTTTTTAAAATTATTTAACTAAAAATTATATTATTACTTAAATCGTTAAATTAGAATTTATAGTTAATGAACTAAAATATTGAACAAAATACCACACTTAAAAAAAACTGTAACAATTTTAATTTATCGTATCAGTAGTTATTAATTATTACTTGATTTGAATTTAAAATTTAAATTTAAATAAAAATAACCATCACATTAAAACAACTATAAATAAGCTCAAATATGTTAAGTATAAAAAAAAAGATATAGATGGAACAAAAATTTGTTGTAAAGGGGAAGTGAAGGTAAAGTGGGATTTGAGAGTGTTGACATCGAAATTGTATAAACAAAATTCAAGCTAACTTAGGATGTAAATAAGAACTTGATTGATCGTAAATCACAGATTACAAGAGTTAAATACAATTATTCTCTTCTCTTTTTGAAGGAGATATTTGAAATATAAAATGTAGAAATACTTGTAATATGAAGTGTTGTCCTCCTTTCCCCTTTCCTTCCTTCCTTTTATAGGGAGAAATCTACATGCATACTTTATTTCCCCATCTTATCAACTATAGTGCCGAGCTAAGAAAGTACACTAGTGGCATGTTTGGATTTGTTTACGAGCTCGGTCTGTCAGGTCATCATGAGTTAACCTTATATGTAGTCTCCAACAATTAATGAGTTATTTATGGAAGGAAGCTAAATTATATTATTGGTACAATTGGTGGGCGCTGATGTAAGGCCTTCCATATGTCACTTGTCGATTAACTGTCAGTATAATGTGTAAGAAATTTTCAATCATTATGTCTCCTTAAGCCTCGACAAACCATATAATCCAAGCTGACCTCTTATATCCGCACTCATATTAGCACAGACTTATGGCATATAACAAACTGTACTTATCGTCCTCGGAGGTCGGATACAAACAGAGAGTATGAAATGTTTTACCAATGGACTGACGGGTCCCCATGAAATGAAATGTATATCCCTTCGGGATTCAAAATGAATACGAAGTCCTTTAGAATTTTGAGAATATTTTTATACAAAAATGCATTTAGCTCTTCATTCATAGGTTCAGTTTGCTTGTAATGAAATGTGGCGTGAATGTTTAATTTGTGCTAATATTATTGAACTGCCCATATCTTGCTGGGTACTTAATACTCACAGAATACAAACTTTTCACAGTTAGGAGAAATGAAGATGCAAAGTGTTTTGAAGGACAAACCTTAGAGACAGGCTATGGAGGATGAATATAAGGCCTTGATGAAGAGTCGAACTTGGTGTTTAGTTACTTATTCACACGAGTACACATTGTGGGAAATAAATGGGTGTACAAAGTAAAGTAAAATGCATATTGCTCTTTTCAAAGGTGCAAAGCAAGTCTCATAGCCAAGGGATTTCACCAAACACCGGGATTAGATTACTCAGAAGATTTCAGACCTACTATGAAAGCTTCAACTATAAGGGTAATTCTCTCCAATCTCCATTGACATGTCAAAGAACTGGAATGTATGACAACTAAGCATAAATAATGCACTTTTGAATAGTACTTTAAATGAAGATGTCTATATGGATCAGCCAGAACTGTTCGATAAAGATAGACCAAATTATGTTGCAAGCTACAAAAAGCATTATGTTAGGTTAGGAACACACAATATTAGACCAAGAAACAAAAAATACCAAAACTTTCTCTGAAATAAAGTGCATAAATTAAAGGAACACAATCGATATATTCTGGCCTAAGCCCCGGAGGTTCGGTGACCGCTTCTAATACCTACATCCCACATTGAGTATCCAAAAGTTGGATTATGCTCGGTTCTGTTAGGTATTTGATGTAATTAACAAGTCTGTGAACAAAAGAGACTAAAATTAATATGTTTTAAAAGTCAATGAGTTAGTTGCAAATAATAGAAATTGTGTTATATTAGATCTAGGGTTCGGGAATGAAAAAAAGGAAAAATGGTGTCGAAATCTCGCTAGAGTATCGCCATGAGTTGGCTTGAGCATCGGAAACAGTAACACCGCCGCTCGCCTTACCTTTGCTAAATTAACAGCCCGTCGTTCGACGTCGCCTAGCCTTCGCTCGAGCGACAGTGTCATCCGAAAAATCTTTAATTCATTTTTTAAATACTTTTTATTTGGCCTATTCATTTCTTAACCTACACATAAATACCAAAACGTATCTGAACGTTTTTTCTTAAGGTTGATCATTGATCAAACTTATATTCTTTGCATTCTCTTAATCAATTAGCTTTCAACCTTCATTCTTTAATTGATTCTTGACGGTGAAAAATTCAAACCCACAATCCAAATACCAAACTACTGCTTCTTACATATCTGTCAGAGTTCTGAAGATCTAGGGAAGGTGACTGAAGTTCCAATTGGTGAAGAATGCGGAGTTCTTCGTTGATCCACATGAGATAGACGAATTGATAAAGTCGGAAGTTGCTGCAGGATCGCGCAATCCAGGAGGGCTTTGAAAACTATAATTAAGAGTTGGTGCAGGAGCACCAAATCTAAGAGAGCTGTGAGAATTGAAGTTAGGAGGTCAAAAAGTACTAGTCGTAGTCGAGTCTAACAAACTGTAAGTTCTAATTCGTTTATAGTGGATTGTTGACTGGCCAAGTACCTAGAGTTTTTACCCAGTTGCGGTTTTCCGTGATCATTCTGCGTATTATTTATTGCTTTCACAACTGCAGTATCTCAACTTAGGAAAAATTGAATTGTATGATTAATCATCTAGACATAATTAATAGTGACCTGTTGCTAATTAATTATTAAACTTTTAATTCTTCATAATTACCTATTCACCCCCTCTAGGTGTTGTTTGGGTCGAATCTCGTTATTTCAATTGGTATCAAAGCCTAATTTCGATTCCTGACCCTTAAGTAATTCTAGATGAGTCAATCTTTATCTGTACCTCCATTTTTCGATGGAAGTAACTATGCTTATTGGAAAGTTCGAATGAGAGTCTTTTTGAAAGTATTGGATGAGTATATTTCAATTAGCGTTCAAACTAGGTGGACTGCACCTTCAACCAGTGTTGCTGGTGTAGTTACACCTACTGATATTTTACTTTGGACTAAAGATAACTTAGTTGAGTGTAATTGGAATAATAAGGGTATTCATGCCCTGTTCATGGTTGTGTCTACTGAAGATTTTAAGAGAGTATCGATGTGTGAGACTGTTAAAGAGGTTTGAAATATCTTAGAAACAACACACGAAGGAACTAAGACTGTTAAAAATTCTAAACTGCAGATATTAACCTCTAGGTTTGAAGAAATTAGAATGAAGGACGATGAATCGTTCGATGAATTCTATAAGAATTCGAGTTTCAACCTAGGTGAGAAGATCCTAGAGTCTAAAATTGTTAGAAAAGTCTTTAAATCCTTACTAGAAAGGTTTAGACCAAAAGTCACCGCGATTGAAGAAAATAAGGACTTAGATGCAGTTAAGATAGAAGAACTCGTAGGATCCCTTCAAACCTATGAACTTGCCGTTTCTCAATCGAAAAAGGTTAAATCCATAGCCATGAACACTATTAGGGAAGAAGAGAGTAAGTCAACTGATACTGAAACTCTTAGGGACAACGAAGTAGCCTATTTCGTTAAAAGATTTCAAAAGGTGATGAGGAATAGGAAAAAGCCTCAAGAACGAAAAAATGATGTCCCTAATAAATTTTTGAAACATAAACGTGAGAAGAATAACCCTAGGACCTCTAATAAGAAAACCCAATCAGTTAGATGCCATGAATGTCAGGGTTTTGGTCGCTATAGGAATGAATGTCCTAATTTGAAAAAGAATTTGAATAAAGAAAGGCGTAAGGCATTAGAAGTGACCTTGAGTGATGATGAATCAGATTCGAGTGCTCAGAGTGATACCTCTGGTGGTGAGGATGAACAAAATTTTATGGCCTTCAAATCTATAGCTACGATAGAATCTGATAAGGAAAATGAAAAGGTTGAAAATGATGAACATAGTGAAAAATCTGAAGAATATTCTAAGGATGAACTTGATATTCATGAATCTTATTGTAAATTATTTGAGGAAAGTCTTAAAATAAAGAAGGTCAATAAAGCTGTGTTGAAAAACGTAAATGAACTTAAAATGGAGAAAGAAAAACTCATAGGTGACCTTCAAGACTCTACCAAAAATTTGAATCAGTTGAAGCCTGTTAATGAGAACTTAGAAGTAAAAGTTAAATCCTTAACAAGTGATCTTGAAAAATCTAATAGTCAACTTCAATCTTTCATGAGTGGTACGTAAAAACTTGATAATCTACTAGGGATGAACAAGGCTGCTAAAAATCGACATATTCTGGGTTTCATTCAAAATGGTAATAGTATTGCTAGTACATCTAATAACATGTTCGTCCCGACCACTAACAAAGTTCAGAATATTTTTTTATCTTGAACCAAAGGGCAAGAATGTCTTAGGATCACGACCTACTATACGATGTAGGGTCAATCGTCCTATATATCGTCAACAACCTCCGAGAAGATTTAAACCTAGGTTTATTCTCATCGTCGCCATTGTGGCGCACTAGGATACATAAGACCTAGGTGTCGTAAACTCGCAACTAGAAGTTAAAATCAAAATTTTTCTAGCAAGGTACTTAAGCATGCATGTGTAGTTCATTGAGTACATTCATTTTTGAATGCATCTCACTTATTTGTGTTTTATTTTTTATTTTGTTTTGTGTTTTGTTTTACTTTACTTTACTCTACGTTTTAATTTTTTTTTAATATTAAAAAAAATATTGTGTTTCTGTGCTACTAGACATTTCACGGTGCTCTTAAACACGACATTTGTGATCGAGTATGCATTCATCTATCATTTCCATTAGTTAGTTCAGTTTGATGTGGAGTATAAGTTTTTTCATGTACCATCTACATATCACACATTGTGAATTGATCTATGAATGGTGAATAAGCTCGAGGGATTTCTCATAACCTGGTGCATATGGTCAACTGATTTGGGTTAACCGACCTAAAGCTCGTTACGGGAGTCAGTTTAGTCGATTAAAGGACAAGAGTCTGCACATAAGATGCACTAATTGAGAAAAATGACATAAAAAATTATATGCTCAAATTTAGGGGGAGAGAAGAAAAATATATATGTATTTGAGCTCGTTTTCAAGTCCTAATAATCTTATGGATTTAACTTTCATTGGTAAGGGACATACTTATTTAATAGTGATGTTCGTATGTCATTTCTCACAAATTTAAGGTTTGACGTCATGTTCACGAGAAAATAGTGGCACTTTACACACGTGAGTCACTTATACACTTTACTCAATTTGAACTTGACTTGAGTATGTGAGATTTTGTTTTATTTTATTGATAATTCACTACTTGCGAACACATGCATGGTTGAGTTTATCTGTTTATTAACGGCGATTTTTTTTTTAAAAAGGTGCTATTTTTCATAATTTTTAAAAATTCAGTGGTATTTTTTTGTCTAAATTATGTCGTTGGCTTATTGATGAGACACACTCGAGCGATAGAAGTAGAGGATGCCTCGCTCGACTATCACTTGAGCGACAGCCCTATATTTGAATTTTAACGTTATTTTTTCAGGGTTTTACGCAAATTTTCCCATCTCCCTTCAATTTCTCCCAAATTTCTCCAACCCACATCAAATTTATGTTTTTCCCACGCTTTGAACATTCCAAATCATTCATTTGTGGTGCCATTTCATCAAATCAAAAAACTTCAAAGGTAAATTACTAAAATGGATTTTTGGTCCTTTTTTGGCGCGAGTTTTGGGTGTTTTATTGATTAAGGATTAATGGTCGATGGAGATTGGTTAGATTGGTTGGTAGTTTGTGGTTGTATTAGTTGAGGTTTTTTGGTTGGAGTGGTGTTTGCATTTGTAGTCTTGTACTTACACACACAACGTGTTAGTTACATTGTTTTAGTGTTGACAATGCGAAGTGACGTCACGTCACTGGTCATGTGGTCACGTCACATACGTTTGGGCGTCGTGTCTTATCTTCATGGCACCATGTCATGACATCATTTCATCACGCCACCTACATCTAGGCATCACGACACCTTATGTGCATTCATCCATGGGTACGTTGCATATGAACTATTTACCTCGTTTTGTGTGCATTCATGCATCTCAAGCAAATCATGCTGTTTGTGCTCGGTTGAGGTTTTAATATATTGATTTTCCACATTTCAGATGCCGCCTTAGAGGGTTCGTACTACTACTTCGACACCTGGTACCTTTACATCGTACAATAGGTCTAGGCTTATCTCTACGATTGCCTAAGATACTTTTGGGTCGTAGTTTTCGTTGAGGCCTGTTTTGTTTGAGTGCGAGATCATTATATCTGACATGTTACCCGACCTCGCTGCTACTTTCACATCCCGGGGTTGGTAATCATTGTTGGTTGAGTTGATACATCATCCTAACCTTCTTATTCAGGAGTTTTACGCTAATATTCATGATGTTAACGGATCAAGCTTTAGGATTTTTCTTCAGGGTAGGATGGTTAAGATCACACCCTATGTTATATCTAGTCTAGTGCATATTTCTAGAGTCGTTTACCCTTTATTTCCATATCTTTCTGTTGATACCATTTCCATTAGACTCTCTTGTCCGTTTCACAGTGTTTAACTCACCGTTGGAGGGTGATCCAGGTACGATGCATACTGGATCTTTACCCAATGACTGACAGATCCTGCATTGTGTGCACAAATCTGTGGTTGTCTCCCACACTTTTTCATTACCTATAGAGAAGGCTCAGTTTCTTTACGCCTTGTTACATGACGATTCCATTGATTTACCCTCGTTCATTTGCCAGTAGATTTTTCGTGCTTTTCGAGTTACGGGGATGAGGGTGGGGCTGCCTTATGCTTGTTTGATATATATGTTAGTGACAGCCCTAGGAGTGAGCTTTCCTGAGGGGGTTTCGAGGCGGGTTTTCAGATCGATTGGCTATACCACTATTTCTTCGAGTAGGTCACATGCTTCTTCTGAGCCAACACAACCTATTGACCTGACTGTGCCAGCTGATCCTATTAATGATCTTGTCTCTTTTGATCCATCGAATTTCCCTACTACTTCTTCTGCTCCTCCACCTACTGATATTCCATCTTCTTCACTTCTGCTCCTCCTCTCGCCGAGCCTATTCCTCTATCTGTTTCCATTAACCCGTCTATTGCACTTATAGGGTAGATGACTGTGCTGATCGAGCAGTAGGCTCGTATGATGACAGAGATTACACATCTGAGAGCTATAGTTGATCGACACACTGTCGAGTTTACTACGCTTCATAGTGATGTTGGACATCTTCAGTGGGCTGTGATGGATTCGTCGTCATTGGGATGCTAGTGTAGCTTCTAATGAGGGGACCAATACTGATGATGTTGATGATGTAGCTTATTTGTTACGTTGCCCCTTGTCATTTTGTGACAAAAAAGGGGAGTAGATATATATTCGATTTTTGATGATGATGGAGTAGATATTGAAGGATTAGATATTTTTGGGTGTACATGATATTTTGCTTTAACATGATGTATCTTAAAAGTCTTGACTCAAAGGCATTATATGATAATATGATAATTGCTAGATTAAATTTTGATGTTTTATAGTATCAATGTTTCGTTTTGGTATGTTGGGTTGCATTAATATTACGCCTTAATTTAGCGTATGGTATAAAACTGAAAAAAATGTGTTATGAGTTAGTAACTGGTTAAATCATTTTTACACTTAGTACTGCCTGATTAACGCTTGATTAACTGCTTAAATTGCTTTTACAATTATTACTATTTCACATACGTTTTACACTGGGTATTTAAGTTTTACTGTTTTAGGAAACATGTTTTGATAAAGGAAGAACATAATTCAATCAAGACAGTTAGTTTGTGTCAGTCACTGAGTCTGTAATTCTTTTCACTACTACCTTGAGTTTAGACTGTAGTTTTGTCACAGAATGCCAAAGAGGGATCTTGTTAGGTATTTAATGTAATTGGCAAGTTATAAGAACAAAAGAGACTAAAATCAATATGTTGTAAAATTCAATGAGTTAGATGCAAATAATAGAAATTGTGTTATATTAGGTTTAGGGTTCGAGAATGGAAAAGAAGGAAAAACGGCGTTGAAATCTCGCTAGAGTATCGCAATGAGTTGGCTCGAGTGTCAGAAACAGTAACGCCATCGCTTGCCAGTCGCCTTGCACTCACTCGAGCGACAGCCAGTCCCTCGACTGTCGTCCAGCCTTTACTCGAGCGACAGAGTCATCCAAAAAATCTTTAATTCGTTTTTTTAATGCTTTTTATCTGGCCCATTCATTCCTTAATCAACATATAAATACCAAAACGTATTTCAACGTTTTTCCTTAAGGTTCATAATTGAGCAAACACATATTCTTCGCATTCTCTTCATCAATTAGATTTCAACCTTCGTTCTTTAATTGATTCTTGGCGGTGAAAACATCAAATCCACAATCCAAATACCAAACTGCTGCTTCCTACATATTTGTCAGAGTTCTGAAGATCTAGGGAAGGTGACTGAAGTTCCAGTTGGTGAAGAACGCGAAGTTCTTCGTTGATCCACATGAGATAGAATTGATAAAGTCGGGAGTTGCTGCAAGATCGCACAATCCAGAAGGGCTTTGAAAACTACAATTGGGAGTTGGTGCATGAGCACGAAATCCAAGAGAGCTATGGGAATTCAGAAAGTACAAGTCATATTCGAGTCGGCGGACTGTAAGTTCTAATTCGTTTATAGTGAATTGTTGACTGACAAAGTGCCTATAGTTTTTACCCAATTGGGGTTTCTCCGTGTCCGCGTGTTATTTACTGCTTTATTTATTGCTTTCATAACTGAGGTATTTTAACATAGAAAAAACTGAATTGTATGATTAATCATCTAGACATAATTAATAGTGACTTGTTGCTAATTAATTATTAAATTTCTAATTCTGCACAATCACCTATTCACTCTCTCTAGGTATTGTTTGGGTCAAATCTCGTTATTTCAGGTTCCACTATAGCACCCAAAATGGCAACAAATGTTACAATAATGTTTAGCAAAATCACAAAGATCGTAACAATTTTTTTTTACTTTTGGTAATGGAAACAAATTTTATAACCAATTGTAGAAAAAATTATTATTTTAATGGACAATTTTCATGTAAAACAAAATCAAACGAATACAAAAAGATCCAAAATTTTAAAATTTTTCAGGTAGAAAATTATATCAATCAAACACACTTATTAACAATTCCCTAGAAAACAATTTCTAGGCAATTACTTTCTTTGAAATTCATTTTCTTTCCACTCATTTTCCACCATTGCAATCAAACGGACCCTAAAGTAAATTTTAGATTGTGAACAACTTTTTATGAATATTTTATTTATTCATCCCAAACATTTAATGTAACCTAGCATACAATTTTTGCAATACATATGTTTTAAATAAACGCTTTGGAAACAATTTAGTTTTAAATTAGATTGGGCTTGGACAGACTAGTGTTGGGTCAGTTACTGTGTGGCCACCGCGAGACTGAGGTTATGTGTCTCTTCATCCAGTTATAACCACTTCACATTTTTCACTATAAAAACTCACACTTCATATTATTTGAAAGTAATGCAATTTTATACTATCAAATAATGTTGCCGCATCTCACTTTAATCCCTATCCAAACACTATTGTGGATCATCAAAATGCTTGAGATTGCCTCCTTCACAATTGGAAAAGGAAATGTGCTCCTACCGATTTGTCCAAATTTACAGAAAATAGACTACGTGAATGTGAATGGAGTCGATATTTGTCGGCCACGTCACTTGTGATGAAACCAAGATCAACAATTTCCTTCTTATTAATATCATACATTAATAAAGATTCTTTTAATAATAATAATAATAACGGTCTTCATATATAGTCCAAACGTGGCTGTAAAACATTATCCAGACTAAGGCCCAAAAATCCATATAGCAGTAAAAAAACGTAAAGCATTTGACTTTAATGGCGATCAATTTATCAACTCTATTTTCCATACCCATTTTTTTTCTTTTAATTTTTTTGTTATACAAAAAATATAACTATTTGAATAATAACATTAATGAATTACATTGCTGCATCGAGCAAATTATGTATTTGCGGTAGGCATTTGATAAAGTATATGATTTCAAAATTGTATCGATTGTGACAAGAAAATATTGTGGATTATAAGCTCGAATTTCTTATTCACACGGATTAATTATTTACTACATATTTTTATTTCAATGTGAAAGTTTTAAATTATTTAGACCCACGTGTGGAATTACACAATTAAAAGCAACAAATCACTTTTTTATTATTTCAGATGATTAGATCAAACAAGTCCATTTATCCTAAATTTGAATACCACAATCAATAATTAAAGAAGTAAAGAACACTAAAGTTGATCGTGAAGAAATTCCAATCGGGTAAAAACTCGGGACACTTTGCCAGTCAATAATCCACCATAAATCAAAGCAAATTTACAGTATGATCCAGACCCGTCCCGTAGATCTCTATGGAAAACATGATTCAACACACTTTGGACGTTCATAGTGTAGGATATATATATATATATATATGAAAAAGTGTTTGGGATAAAAAGAAATTGAAAAACCAAGTGTTTGAAGCCAAACAGATTTCTGAACATCGACCTGTCTAGGGATGACAACGGTTCGGTTCGGGGTCAGTTCGGCCAAAATCATAACCGCACCACCAGATTTTTGGTCATACCATAATCACACCATAACCACGAAAGTCGGTTCGGTTCGACTCGATTCATGTCTCGGTTCGATTCAGTTAATAACCACGAAAAATAAATTATTTTTTATAAGTCCAAACTCCAATCATCAAATTGAAAAAAATTATTATGAAGAAAAGTCAAAAATAAAAACACAATACTAAGTCAATTTAACAAACCATATCCCAAATGAAAATGCAAACAATATC
>CAIGRF010341477.1:0-21344 GCA_903798235.1 Fraxinus ornus
AAGAATCAGGGATACAATGGTAATAATTTCTATGGCTACATGGGTGGAATTGTCATTCACTACAAACCTTAATAAACTTTCCTTTTACAACATAAATATATTTATTTGCGCGCATTTCCACTAATGTAAAGACGTGTGCAGGTTTGTTTGCTCAAATATACTAGGGATTTGTGAGCAAGTGCAGGTTTATATATGTGAATTATATATGTACATAATTCATGTAGTAGGCTAATATGTGAATTACATACATACATTAACACTTTTATTTACATATAGGGTTTTATAATAATAATAATAATAGATTAATTTATTTAATATAGTCATATTATGGGTTCATAGTTAGATAATGAACTTACCAAGTTTCTAAATAAATAATAACGAATTAGGATTTTGGACACTTTAATTTCGTGGACAAGACATATCCACTTGTCATTTGAAAGAGTAAAACTTAAGGACTCAAAGGTAAATAAACACCCCCATGTTTTCACTCGTATGTTGTATGATATAATGTATAAATGTGTTATCTTATATACTTTTATGTTAACATAATATTTGATTATTTTGTTTTATGTTGGCATTGTTTCTCATTACATATTTATACTTGTTAATGCATTAATCATAAGTATACATAAAGTTTCAAGAAATAAAAGTTTTCAAATGTCAACAAGTCAAGTAATTCTTTTAAAGGTATGTATTCCGAATGACATGAGGTTTGCTTACTGAGCATTAGCTCATTCCATGTTATTACTATAATCTTAGATGATGAGAGCTAGATGATGCGATGCGACCTCTTAAGACGAAATGGATTCAGTACTGTCCAAACTTAATATCCTATTCCTACTCTAATTAGGCGATTTGAATTATTTTGAAGTTTTCTTGAATTATTTTAAATAAACTATGTAATTTTCGTACACAATTGTTAACGATTTTATAAATTCCGCAAAATTATGGTATCAATTAAATTTACTTCGTGCTATTAAATTTTATTTAATTTGATGCATTTTTTTTCTTAAATGAAAATTAAATGCTAGCATTGATAAGTTTAGAATTTTCTAAACTTGGGGTGTATAAACCAATCTTTGTGGTGACAAAAATGCTATTGTCATCCATTGCTGCATTAGGATGTGATCTGAATTCTTTGTTAAAAATAATTGAGAATTTTAATTAAAGTGCACACTAAGAAGAATTTTATTTGGAATGCTATTGTGAAACCTTGTTTAAGTTTACTTGACAAATTCTAGTTGAAGTTTTATTTAGAAGCCTTATTGGAAGTTGAATTTCTGTTGAACTTAAAGAGATCAAGATTTGGATTTGAGCATCAATTTGAGCAAAGGAGCAAACCTTTTCCCAAGTCTCAGCGCATGGCGCCATATAGGCATCACTGCCCCTTGCCGTTCGACTATCACTCGACCACTGCTCGAGCGACGTGAGCTAGCCGTTCGTTTGGTGCTCTAGTGCGTCTGTTTTTCAAGGTCAGATGCGTTTCGTGTTTTACACACGTTTTTTTGCATTCTTTTCCTTTTATAAAACCAAAACTAGGGCTTGGACTTCCCCTACTCAATCCCTATATATATTTAGCTTTTCATTCTATTTTAGACTAAGTTAGACAAAGTTGTAAATAAAAAAATTTTGTATTCTTTCTCCATATTATAATAAAATCTTAATTCTCTACAAATTATATTCTTCTTGTGAGTTTGTGATTTTTATTTCATATTGTGCCTATAATCTCGTATCGTCTTCAACAAATTGGTATTAGAGTTACCCGATATCTTCTCCATTTTCAACAAATTGGCATCATAGTCAAATGCTTGAAAATTCTTGGGAGATTGACGTTTTGATCAACTTAAGAGTTCAACTCAGTCTTTATTGATATCAACTATAAAGTATGATATACCGCTATTAGATCGCAATACAAGATTCTGTTTGTGGCAGGTAAATATGAGACTAGTACTTGTTAAAAATAGATTTTGACGATGCATTGTTGGGATTTGACAATATATCCACAACTTGGACTCCAGAGGAGAAAGAACGAATGGATCAAAAGTCCCTATCTTAAATACATCTTCATCGTTCAAATAATATTCTTCAGTTCGTTTTGAAGGAGAAGTCGATCGATGTATTATGGTTAAATTGGAGCAATTATGTATAACGAAGAGTCTTACTAGCAAATTGTATCTGAAGCAATGTCTATACCCTTATCGTATGATAAAAGATACATCTCTTGAGGATTGCCTCACTGTTTTAAGGAAACTGTCACTGAATTGGAGATCCCGAACGTCTAATATGATGAAAAAGATTTGAGATTGATTTTATTATGCTCATTGCCTGCCTCATGTTTTTTAGAGACACAATTGAATATAGTCGTGATATTTTCACCATCAAAGAAGTCTATAATACTCTATATTCAAATGAGAAGATAGAGCATCTTGTTGTATCTGAGGTTTTTGGAGAGCTTTTTACTTATGTTTGACTATAACTCCAAACTTGACGAGACTTGAATTTTTGATACAACTTACACTTTTCGTATGTCTCCTAATCAGGATTTTTTCAACATATGAAGAATTTTCGAAAGGTGTTCTGATAACCGGTAATAATACACCCTTTCGGATAGCTGGTATTGGTCGGATCAAAATAAAAATATTTGATGGGATGGTTAGAATACTTGACAAAGTAAGGCACATTCCAAATCTGAAGAGAAATTTATATCCTTAAGTACTTTTGATTCAAAGGGGTACATGTACATTGTTAAAGGTTGAATCCTGAAAGTTAGTAAAAGAGTTCATGTTTTGTTAAAGAGACATTGAAAATCCCATTTATATATCTCACAGTGTTGTACAAAATCTTTGAGCAATTAGTATATTTTAAGAAATCGGGTGGATTTGGAGTTGGTTTCTATACCGTTGAAATCTAATTTGGGGTTTCTTTGAAGAATACATCTTTGTAGAATTTAGAAGTTATGGATAAATTTGCATTGCCACCATTATCGACGATGTCATTGTATTTAGTTGCTAATAACAAACCCATTTTGGCCATAACACTCTATATAAGTATAACTTTGCTGATTTAGTTGATGGTTTGAATGCAGTTAAGGGTGTTAATTCTAGCCAAGATCTTTCTTTTTATGCATTTAGTTGTGATTTT
Source organism: Fraxinus ornus (assembly GCA_903798235.1). Taxonomy (NCBI): domain Eukaryota; kingdom Viridiplantae; phylum Streptophyta; class Magnoliopsida; order Lamiales; family Oleaceae; genus Fraxinus; species Fraxinus ornus. The sequence goes on from CAIGRF010341477.1 coordinate 3,142, forward strand.
GTTATAGGGCTTGTTTCAACCTTGTTTGGTAATAATTAGATCACTTTTGGCCCTAATTGGGGTGACAGAGATAGAGAATATTTTCAGTTGAAATTTTTATTATGGAGAATTTCGTTTGTGTTTTTCATTGAAGAGTTCAAGTTCATTACTTGTAGTGGAATTTATCGCTTGGTGGAGAATCTTGAAAGTTGGTTCATTGTAGTGGAATCTTTGTCGATGCGGAGTTTGTTGTAATTTGGGCATGACCTAAATTCTTTGTTTAAGGTAATTTTGAATTTTAATTAAAGGCACGTTAAGATAAATTCTATTTGAAATGCTATTGCGGAATCCTATTCAAGTTTACTTGGCAAATTTTAGTTGAAATTCTATTTGGAAGCCATATTGAAAGTCGAAATTTATGTTGGACTTGAAGATGTCAAGATTAGGATTTGGGCATCAATTTGAGCAAAGGAGCTGTTCAAGAAAATCCGCAAGTATACAAGTTCGTTGTACAAGTAATAATCATGATGAGAAAGTTATCATCCCACAGAAAATAAAGTTCAATTCTAGTGTATTTGATATATTTAAATTTGTGTTTGTAGTAAACGTTGATTGGTTTGTTTCTAACTACGTTCTTTATCTACGAAAACAATAGAAATTGGTTTTAAATCAAATGTATATGAACGTATTGGATTTCCGACTCCACTAATCAACTCTTAATTCAAATTCTCAACTTGGGACAATTAATTCAATTCATACAATTATGACGATCGATAATTCCACTTTTATTTACTATTCTTTTTCAAGATATAATAAATCTATGTGTTACCATGAAATGATCATACTCCTAATCCTAATTCATATGACAAACATGCATTGACGTTTATGATTATCACACACGACCGTACATACCATGAATATTATTCCTTAAATTTATTGCACATGTGTTCCATAAACAGTGTTCTACCTACCGTGAATTTTCTAACACTACAAATAAGCAACTTATTGTCCTAACGGTGCGCAAACATTAGAACAATGTAATTAAGCATATTTATGAAATCGCAATGCAAGAATTAAATTAAAAGCACAGAGTCTCGAATTAAAATATAAGAATCAAAGAGTTTTACCATCCATCCAATACAATAAAATTATAGCCTATCATGTTTCTATGAAAATTGCAAAAAGAAATAAAGAAGAACATCACCCAAGTTAAGAATCAAGAGAGGAATCTTGAAATCTTCAATAATCCAACACAATTCCGTCCCAAACGATGAATTTCTCATTCCTTGATGTAAAATCTCTCTAAGTATGCTAGAATATCCCCCATCCTAGTTTTGACGGCTATCGATCATTTAAAAACGTCCACCAAGTTGTTTCCATAAGAGTTTCAGCTAAATAAGAAAAGTTGGAAGTCCTTCTATGCGACCTAGAAGGTAGAGGTGCGACCACATAGAACAAGTGAAGTCCCCCACTTTTTGTTTCGGTATTGATAGATGTAACTGCATCTAAGAAAGCTTATGCGATCGCATAGGCATATGTCAAGCTTCCCCGTTTGCATTTTAGTTCTCAAATTTTTTCTTGTTCCTTTTTCTACCCTTTTTCGTTCCCATGCTCCCATTTCTTCTTCAATTGATTCATTTTCCTACTACAACACTAAGACTAGGGTTTGGACGTCCGTCCCCCTATATCCCTATATATATTTAATTCTTTATTGTATTTTAGACTAAGTTAGACAAAGTTGTAAACACAATATTTGTATTCTTTTTCATATTACAATAAAACCTCAATTCTCTACAAGTTATATTTTTCTTGTGAGTTTGTGATTTTTACTTTATATTGTGTCTATAATTTCGTATTGTCTTCAATAAATTGGTATCAGAGTTATTTGGTATCATTTCCATTTTCAACCTGCAAAATAAATATGATAGTCACGAAGATTTCGTTAGGCTCGTATAAAGATATTTCAACAATAGGCCACGACTTTTAACCAGAATCTAAATTCATTTTCAATAATAAGGTGACAATTGTTTCCTGTTATAACTTATCATGCAACAACATATATAAACAGAAATGACATGTCACGTTCGGATAAATTTTGTCACGGTCACACCTTAGAAAAAACTCTTTTACAATAATATCATATCAATATATTTGAAACATGAATGCCACTACAAACTCACATATTACGATATTACAACAATATTTTTAGGATGACAAAACTAACTCTTGCACGCACAACATAGTTATTGCACGTGTTACATTTTCAGGACATGCTTAATTATACATGGGAGTAATATTATTTAGCCTCACTAGAATTGCAACCTCAGTTTAGGTGGTGTCAATGTGACATTAAATGATAAATAAAATTAAATGACTCATTTAAGGTGTGTTCGGTAGAGATTAAAATCGGATTAAAATTGTAAAACTAGCCGTTATTGTTGACTTTTATTAGACGAGTGAGATCCAATAACGGCCATATTTTCAATTTTAATTGAATTTTGAACTGTCCAAACAAGTTCTTAATTCCACATTTCATTTAATATATCATCTAGAGTCACTTATACTATGGTTGCAATCCCAGTAGGGTAACATAGCATTATTCTTATACATGGAGATATGAATTGACTCTAAGGGTGTGTTTGGACCCTATTTCTCTGTTTGTTTTTTAGAAAATGTTTGGTTAAAAAGTAGAAAAAATTTTAAGCTTATGTATAAAATTATTTTATTAAAAAATGTGTTGTTAAAAATGAATTTGGGAAAAATTGACATCAATTTCTTCATACAAGTTCACGATAAAAACAAGGTCACACAATAGTGAAAGATTGACACAAAAAATACCAGGTCACTACTGTTTGGCCCCCATTTTTAAAATATATATTTCTTTAATTTCATTTTCAATCACACATTTCATAATACTTAGTTTGTTGGCCCAATCAGTCAAGTAAAAACATGGATAATTCATTTGCTTTGGAAAGAGCCAATAAAAGAATTTCATTATATTTCTTGACATAGTTAGGATCCCATATAATCCTTTGTGGTCTTGACATGTAAATGGATTCATCAAAATCAACCTTAGGTATAAATAATAAGCCAAACACGGGTGAATTGTAACCCAATGGAAAAGTTAAAATCTTTTTAGTTGACTAAATCTCGAAAATTAGAGTCACACTTTGCTCTCAAGTTTATGGTCACAGCAATGGTGAAATATTGGCACCTAATAAAAAAAAAAAAAACCATTAACAAGACTACTGAATATCAATAATAAAAATTTTCATGTTTTTTATTTTGATTTGATTTATGAAAAATTGTAAAATGTTGTATTATTGAAAATGTCATTTGTAAAAATTGATGTACATTTCATCTGTATGTAGAGCTTAATTCTACCAATTTTTACATATTAATTTATTAAATAGATACACCAAACTTATTACACCATGTTTCGTGAGGATGAAAATCAAAATTTTAGTAGATTTTGATAAAAGTTAAAATATATGATTAAAAAATTGTGAATGGATAAAATATGTAGTTAAAATTAATTATTGAATTTGAATTAAATTAAAATTTCCCTACTAAACCATGGCTACATACCAAAGGGTCCGTTTGATTGCAAGAGTAGAATTTGGGTAGAAAGAAAATGAATTTTAGAGAATTGAATTGCCTAAAATTGTTTGTTTGTTTGTTTTTTTTTTTTTGGAAATTGTCAATTAATTATGTTTGATTGATATAATTTTTCACTTGAAAAATGTTGCAATTTTATATCTTTTGATATTCGTTTGACTTTATTTTTCATGNAATGGAATTTTTTTTCACAATTGTGGATAGAAAAAATTTAAAGAAAAAAAAGTAACCTGAAAAATCAATTTCTACCAAAGGATTATGCTATGGGTACATAACACAACATAAGGGTGTCCTCCATGGACAGTATGTACACATAGCATTTCCCTTCACGAAATTGATGGAAATTGATTTTTCACAAAATCAAGAAAAAACACACGTGAGATACAAATCCAAGAAAATTAATTGCCTGAAAAATATAGTGTATCAAACAATGTAAAAAGCACAAGTTGAAATTTGTTTCCATTTTTCATGAAAAATTTGGGTGAAACAAACATGCCTTAAATATTTATTAATTTATTGGATAAGTACAAGGAGGGTGTGGGTCCACTCAAAACTTAACAGCAAAGGCACCCACGTTTCACACATGTAACAGTGCTAATCGGCGAACAGTCTTTGAATTCGGATTCGGTCATCGATCAATTAATAAAACGACGTAGCTTTTAACACCGGAACCCCAACCCCTTCCGATCCGAATTGTCGATTCATACGTAATAGCAAGGATGACCGAAGAAGGCGGGGAGAAGAACCGAGGCGTCGCGACGGCAGCCGGAGAGCAGCCCCCGCATTCACCGCCCAATTATTACGGAACCTTCCAAGGTGTGGCAAACTATCAACCTCAACCTGCTGTCTCTCCTCCTCCACCGTCTCACCATGTCATCGGTTTCCCTCAGCCCATGCCTCCTGCTGGCCTCTCCGGCGCTCCGCCTCATTACTATCCTCACGGATATCAAGCTGTTCCGGGTATTCTTGACTGAAGTAGAAACTTTTATATGATATCTTGATGTATATACCGATGAAATTTAGAATACCTTAATTGAATTAAATAAATAAATAAATTATTGACCAACGGAAAAGAAATAAAAAAATTCATGTAACAAGCGAATGTTTATTTTGTTGCTATTGATTGAATTAAAATTCCCTTTTTTGTTTTGTTTTGTTTTGTTAATCTACTTGACGTTTATTAAGAAAATACCTGTAAAAGTTGATACATTGATTGGTTGCATCAGGAAAAGATAAATCACTTTGTTGTTGTTCTTTTAGTTTGTTCTTCAAGTTGATACATTAAATACTTGCATCATGAAAAGACAAATCCCTAGTCCGTTGTTCTTTCAATTTTTCATTCCGCACATGTTCCCTGACTCCATTGGCTTCGCCTGAAAATGTGCTGTCTTTTTTAATTCGACTTTATTCCACTTTTTTATTTAGCCTTTTTCTTTGTTTCTGTTATTTATTTTTGAAGTAGTTAATCTACAGGTGATATTGCACAAGAAGAAGAGATTAAGGAATTTTGTGTTCAATTCACTGAATCACATAATCAAAATCTTCAATTTAACTTTATATTTTAATTACCACGCAAAAGTTAGGAAATCAAGAATGTTAATTTGGACGAGTTGTAGTGATTCTAACCTGTTGACATTGGTATTTTCCTTATGCACTGCTTTTTTGGTTTTTATGTTTGTCCTCCTCCATCCTATGCTGGCAAGGTGACATAGTTTTAAAGATCATTAACAGTTATTCGAATATGAATATTATTGGACAATGGACATAATGGAAAACTAATACTGTTCATATATGCAGTTCCATGTGCACTTCTTTAGAGGAGTAATATTTTATGTTTCGCAGTCGCTTTTAACACCCTTTTAATTCTTGCTATGCCAGGTTATGCTGTTGCTGAAGGTCGGCCCTTTAGACAGCATAGGCTTCCTTGTTGTGGTTTGGGGATTGGATGGTTCTTGTAAGTACTATCCTCGGTTCTACAGTCCTTTGACCAATGATTTTCCTCTCTTTATTTGGGGATACATGTCATCATAAACTCTTCAGATAGTTATTGATATTCAACTATAAGAGCTGTTTGCTTGATTAGCATTTAAATGGAGTTCAATTTTTATGCTTCTGTTGTCTAGTTAATTTTCCTGTAGGTGTGGTTCAGTTTATGAGTATCAATTGGCACCAAGGTACCAGATAAAATGATGTAAATGAAAGATAGCCATGGTTATGGTTGAGGAAATAATGATTCAATCTATTGCAAAGAAAAGTGGTTGAAAATAAATTGGGCAAGGCAATTTGCCAAGTTCTTGATATTTGGTTTTATATTTTTATTTTTTTTTTCTTTACTGCAAATATGCTGTCAGTTAAAAAAAGCTTTAGAGAGAGATTTAGTCAGGGTAGTACTAATTCTGAATGTGAATGTTATCTAATGATTATATTATTGTGTTAATTTGTTGAACTCTTGTAAATTGTGAATTATTGACTGATTTTATCTGTATTTATTTTCAAGGTTTATAATTGGCTTTGTACTCGGTGCTATTCCCTGGTACATTGGAGCTTTTATACTATTATGCGTTCGGGTGGATTACAGAGAAAAACCTGGACTCATTGTATGCACTCTGGCTGTAAGTGTTCATCCTCTAACGAGATTTCTCTTTCTGAAGTCTGAAATGATTTAAGGGTTACTACTGCTTCATTGTCTGGTCAATTAATTAACTGAAGAAGAAAAAAGGGATTACTACTGCTTATTTGCTGAGGATTTGTTAAATCATATAATCTTCTAAAGTTTTTCATGATGACTGCACTTACTACTTCGAAGTATTAATTTTTATGCTTCTTGATTGTGTTAGCTTTCTCACATCATATCAAATATCATTATCTAGAGATGTATTAAGTATAAATTCTTTCATTAAGAAATGTGGTGTAGATAAGATGCATAAAATTATTGTCTATTAAGCCCGGCACTGGCAGATTGGATGGTGAAGAGAGATGCCTATTCCATAGAAATTAGTAATTACACTAGTAGGTCCCCCTCTATACTGTACAAGTAATGTTAGACACCTTCCCTGTTTGACAACCATTATTTTTTCACTTTTTTTTCTACATACTCATTTTCAACTAACACGTTCATACAATAAAATATTTTGTACGTATGATGTAGAACAAATTGAAAACAATTAATAGAGAATAAGAAACAGAGAAAGGGAATTAGGGAAGGGAAGGGTAGAAGAAAAACAACAGAAGGAGAAGAAGATTACGAAAAAAGAAGAAACTTTAGCAACAACCTACAAAATAATTTATTTATATAATAATGTGAAAACCATATAAATAGTAAAACATAACCTTACTAGTGATGGGCTTGAGCTAACCCAATAATAAAAAAAAAAAATAATGAAAAAAAATCCCTAATAGAAAAATGATGTTCACATCAACTCTCTTGGGGTGGGAAAAAAAACTAGACTCTGTTGAGTGGATAAATTACAAGAGGCTGCAATCAATCGCCCAACCATAAACTAAGATGTTGCATAAACTTTTTCCGACGCCTATAAAAGCGTGTCACTGGAGGTTTGAATATGGTGTCCCTACCAATTTCTCCTGAATGGATAGAAGGAGATCTGGGCAAAGGAAGATCTTGCTGACTCCGATAGAGTTCCAATAAATTTGGGTCAAGCTGCTGGAGTCTCTCTGGTAATCCATGTACATTCAGACTCATGTAGATCTACCCAATGAACAAGGAAGCATCCATCATTAGTCAACACAATCGTTCATCTAAAATAGTATTAATTTTATTTTTGTGTTCTGGAAAATGTGGTATTGGGTTAGAAGTGGCAGAGAATCCGGGTCATGGTCTACAGATGGGGTATAAGAGGATCATCAGAGGGGTTGAAATGACCTTTATAAGCAACTAAATTCTCAACATTGAAAGTAGAATGGTAACCAAGATGTAGTGGAAGATCAAGAATAGATGCATTTGAGCCAACTTGCTTTAAATTTTAAAATGACCATCACTAAGAGCTTGCAATTTGGAAACGGATCTAGGTAGACGTCGCTTCGGTCTAATTCGGATCATAACATAATCCTCAATATTAAACTCAACATGTTTTTTACGCAAATCAGCTCGAAGTTTATATGATGCATTACTAGCTTTAAATTGTTTATTGATCTCAATATGCAAGTCATAGAGATGATGTGCAAATATGTTTCAGCTGATATAGACACTCTAGCATGCGGGGACATTGGAATGAGATCTAAGGGCTTCCTAGGTTGAAAACCGTGAACAACTTCTAAAGGACTCATACCTAACGATCGATTCATGAAATTGTTATATGCAATTTGAGCGGTAGGAAAAATCAAATCCCAATTTCTAAGATTTTCTCGGACCAGACATCTTAATAAATTACCAAGATTACGGTTAATCACTTATGTTTGACAGTCAATTTAAGGGTGATAGGCAGTAGAAATTTCAATTTAGTACTAACCCTATGCCACAACGTTCTCCAAAAGTGACTAGTGAAACAAATATCCCTATCAGACACAATGATTTTAGGAAGGCCATACAATTTAACAATTTCATTAAACTACAATGTGGCAACTTTGGACGTATCTGAAGTTTTGTTACAAGGAATAAAATGAGCCATTTTCGAGAAACAATCTACTACCACAAAAATAGAAACACGCTTCTTATGGGTACATGGAAGTCCTAGCACAAAATTCATATTCACATCTTGCCAAGAGCAATCAGGAACGGGAAGAGATGTGTATAGATCAGTGTTTTGCCTCTTCTGTTTGGCCAACTGAAAGGTGTTACAGGTAATAACTATTTTAGCCACATCTTTTTTCAAACCAGGCTAATAGAATTGACGTTCAATCTCTTCTATGGTCTTATCTCTCCCAAAGTGCCCGGCTAAACCGCACGCATGAATTTCCCACACTATGAAGTCACGCACTGAAGTTCGAGGGATGCACAATTTGTTAGCTCGAAAAAGATAAACCTAAATATCATATCAATATATTTGAAACATGAATGCCACTACAAACTCACATATTACGATATTACAACAATATTTTTAGGATGACAAAACTAACTCTTGCACGCACAACATAGTTATTGCACGTGTTACATTTTCGGGACATGCTTAATTATACATGGGAGTAATATTATTTAGCCTCACTGGAATTGCAACCTCAGTTTAGGTGGTGTCAATGTGGCATTAAATGATAAATGAAATTAAATTACTCATTTAGGGTGTGTTCGGTAAAGATTAAAATCGGATTAAAATTGTAAGACTAACCGTTATTGTTGACTTTTATTAGACGAGTGAGATCTAATAACGGCCATATTTTCAATTTTAATTGAATTTTGAGCTATCCAAACAAGCTCTTAATTCCACATTTCATTTAACATATCATCTAGAGTCACTTATACTATGGTTGCAATCCCAGTAGAGTTACATAGCATTATTCTTATACATGGAGATAGGAATTGACTCTAAGGGAGTGTTTGGACCCTATTTCTTTGTTTGGTTTTTTAGAAAATGTTAAGTTAAAAGTAGGAAAAATTTTAAGTTTATGTATAAAATTATTTTATTAAAAAATGTGTTGTTAAAAATGAATTTGGGAAAAATTGAGTTTTTATAGAATGAAGAGTCAAATAGAAGCTAAGTCACATCCTACCAGCAATAAGATTTCATACATTCATAGTAGCCAACACATTAGGCAACGAATTGTGACCCAATAAAACTTAGCATCATTTTTATCCGTGGACAAAATTTGGAAAATTAAAGTCACGCCGTGCTCAAGTTTATGGTCATAGCAATGGTGAAAGATCGACACAAAAAAAATAAATAAATAAAAAATCGTTAATAACTTTAAAGGAAAATTGCAGAACATCAATTCCTGTTCGACATCAATTTCTTCATACATGTTCATGATAAAAACAAGGTCACACAATGGTGAAAGACTGACACAAAAAATACCAGATCACTACTGTTTGGCCCCCATTTTTAAAATATATTTTTCCTTAAATTCATTTTCGATCACACATTTCATAATACTTAATTAGTTTGTTGGCCTAATCAGTCAAGTAAAAACATGGTTCATTCATTTGCTTTGGAAAGAGCCAATAAAAGAATTTCATTAAATTTCTTGACGTAGTTAGGATCCCATATAATCCTTTGTGGTCCTGACGTGTAAATGGATTCATCAAAATCAACCGTAGGTATAAATAATAAGCCAAACACGGGTGAATTGTAACCCAATGGAAAAATTAACATCTTTTTAGTTGACTAAATCTCGAAAATTAGAGTCACACTTTGCTCTCAAGTTTATGGTCACAGCAATGGTGAAATATTGGCACCTAATAAAAAAAAAAAAAACCATTAACAAGACTACTGAATATCAATAATAAAAATTTTCATGTTTTTTATTTTGATTTGATTTATGAAAAATTGTAAAATGTTGTATTATTGAAAATGTCATTTGTAAAAATTGATGTACATTTCATCTGTATGTAGAGCTTAATTCTACCAATTTTTACATATTAATTTATTAAATAGATACACCAAACTTATTACACCATGTTTCGTGAGGATGAAAATCAAAATTTTAGTAGATTTTGATAAAAGTTAAAATATATGATTAAAAAATTGTGAATGGATAAAATATGTAGTTAAAATTAATTATTGAATTTGAATTAAATTAAAATTTCCCTACTAAACCATGGCTACATACCAAAGGGTCCGTTTGATTGCAAGAGTAGAATTTGGGTAGAAAGAAAATGAATTTTAGNATTAATTGTGTTTGATTGATATAATTTCTCACCTGAAAAATGTTGAAATTTTAGATCTTTTGGTGGTCGTTTGACTTTATTTTTCACGAAAATTGTTCATTAAAGGAAATTTTTTTCACAATTGTGAATAGAATTTGTTTCCACAAAAAAAAAAAATTAAATTAAAAAAAAAGTAACTTGAAAAACCAATTTCCACCAAAGGATTATGCAATGGGTACATAGTTCATAATATAAGGGTGTCCTCCATAGACAATATGTACACATAGCATTTCCCTCCACAAAATTGGTAGAAATTGGTTTTTCACAAAACCAAGGAAAAGCACACGTGAGAAACAAATCCAAGAAAATCAATTGCCTGAAAAATATAGTGTATCAAACAATGTAACAGCGGAAGATGAAATTTATTTTCCATTTTTTATGAAAAATTTGGGTGCATCAAACATGCCTTAAATATTTATTAATTTATTGGATAAGTACAAGGAGGGTGTGGGTCCACTCAAAACTTAACAGCAAAGGCACCCACGTTTCACACATGTAACAGTGCTAATCGGCGAACAGTCTTTGAATTCGGATTCGGTCATCGATCAATTAATAAAACGACGTAGCTTTTAACACCGGAACCCCAACCCCTTCCGATCCGAATTGTCGATTCGTACGTAATAGCAAGGATGACCGAAGAAGGCGGGGAGAAGAACCGAGGCGTCGCGACGGCAGCCGGAGAGCAGCCCCCGCATTCACCGCCCAATTATTACGGAACCTTCCAAGGTGTGGCAAACTATCAACCTCAACCTGCTGTTTCTCCTCCTCCACCGTCTCACCATGTCATCGGTTTCCCTCAGCCCATGCCTCCTGCTGGCCTCTCCGGCGCTCCGCCTCATTACTATCCTCACGGATATCAAGCTGTTCCGGGTACTCTTGACTGAATTAGAAACTTTTATATGATATCTTGATGTATATACCGATGAAATTTAGAATACCTTAATTGAATTAAAAAAAATAAATAAATTATTGACCAACGGAAAAGAAATAAAAAAATTCATGTAACAAGCGAATGTTTATTTTGTTGCTATTGATTGAATTAAAATTCCCTTTTTTGTTTTGTTAATCTGCTTGATGTTTATTAAGAAAATACCTGTAAAAGTTGATACATTGATTGGTTGCATCAGGAAAAGATAAATCCCTAGTTTGTTGTTGTTCTTTTAGTTTGTTCTTCAAGTTGATACATTAAATACTTGCATCATGAAAAGACAAATCTCTAGTCCGTTGTTCTTTCAATTTTTCATTCCGCACATGTTCCCTGACTCCATTGGCTTCGCCTCAAAATGTGCTGTCTTTTTTAATTCCACTTTTTATTTAGCCTTTTTCTTTGTTTCTGTTATTTATTTTTGAAGTAGTTAATCTGCAGGTGATATTGCACAAGAAGAAGAGATTAAGGAATTTTGTGTTCAATTCACTGAATCTCATAATCAAAATCTTCAATTTAACTTTATATTTTTATTACCACGCAAAATTTAGGAAACCAAGAATGTTAATTTGGACGAGTTGTAGTGATTCTAACTTGTTGACATTGGTATTTTCCTTATGCACTGCTTTATCGGTTTTTATGTTTGTCCTCCTCCATCCTATGCTGGCAAGGTGACATAGTTTTAAAGATCATTAACAGTTATTCTAATATGAATATTATTGGACAATGGACATAATGGAAAACTAATGCTGTTCATATATGCAGTTCCATGTGCACTTCTTTAAAGGAGTATCATTTTATGTTTCGCAGTCGCTTTTAACACCCTTTTAATTCTTGCTATGCCAGGTTATGCTGTTGCTGAAGGTCGGCCCTTTAGAGAGCATAGGCTTCCTTGTTGTGGTTTGGGGATTGGATGGTTCTTGTAAGTACTATTCTCAGTTCTACAGTCCTTTGACCAATGATTTTCCTCTCTTTATTTGGGGATAAATGTCATCATAAACTCTTCAGATAGTTATTGATATTCCACTATAAGAGCTGTTTGCTAGATTAGCATTTAAATGGAGTTCATTTTTATGCTTCTGTTGTCTAGTTAATTTTCCTGTATGTGTGGTTCAGTTTATGAGTATCAATTGGCACCAAGGTACCAGATAAAATGATGTAAAGGAAAGATAGCCATGGTTATGGTTGAGGAAATAATGATTCAATCTATCGCAAAGAAAAGTGGTTGATCAAAGAGGAAGTGTTGAAAATAATTTGGCCAAGGCAATTTGCCAAGTTCTTGATATTTGGTTTTTTATTTTTTATTTTCTTTCTTTACTGCAAATATGCTGTAAGTTAAAAAAAAGCTTTAGAGAGAGATTTAGTCAGGGTAGTACTAATTCTGAATGTGAATGTTATCTAATGATTATATTATTGAGTTATTTGTTGAACTCTTGTAAATTGTGAATTATTGACTGATTTTATCTGTATTTATTTTCAAGGTTTATAATTGGCTTTGTACTCGGTGCTATTCCCTGGTACATTGGAGCTTTTATACTGTTATGCGTTCGGGTGGATTACAGAGAAAAACCCGGACTCATTGTATGCACTCTGGCTGTAAGTGTTCATCCTCTAACGTGATTTCTCTTTCTGAAGTATGAAATGATTTAAGGGTTACTACTGCTTCATTGTCTGGTCAATTAATTAACTGAAGAAGAAAAAAAGGGATTACTACTGCTTATTTGCTGAGGATTTGTTAAATCATATAATCTTCTAAAGTTTTTCATGATGACTGCACTTACTACTTCGAAGTATTAATTTTTATGCTTGATTGTGTTAGCTTTCTCACATCATATCAAACATCATTAACTAGAGATGTATTAAGTATAAATTCTTTCATTAAGAAATGGGGTGTAGATAAGATGCATAAAATTATTGTCTATTGAGCCCGGCACTGGCAGATTGGATGGTGAAGAGAGATGCCTATTCCATAGAAATTAGTAATTACACTAGTAGGCTCCCCTCTATACTGTATAAGTAATGTTAGACGCCTTCCCTGTTTGACAACCATTATTTTTATCACTTTTTTTTTTTTCTACATACTCATTTTCAACCAACACATTCATACAATAAAATATTCTGTACGTAAATCCTAAACTTTTCTGATGTAGAAGAAATTGAAAACGATTAATGGAGAATGAGAAACAAATTTATAGAGAAAGGGAATTAGGGACGGGAATGGCAGAAGAAGAAAAGCAACAGAATGAGAAGAAGATTACTAAAAAAAGAAGAAACTTTAGCAACAACCCACAAAATAAATTATTCATATTATAATGTGAAAACCATATAAATTGTAAAACATAACCCTACTAGTGAAATTAGTGATGGGCTTGAGCTAACCCAATAATACAAACCCAATAATAAAAAAATAAATAATGAAAAAAATCTCTAATAGAAAAATGATGTTCGCATCAACTCTCTCGGGGTGGGAGAAAAAACTCGATCATGTCGAGTGGATAAATTACAAGAGGCTGCAATCTATCGCCCAACCATAAACTAACAGGTTGCACAAACTTTTCCGACGCCCATAATAGCGTGTCACTGGAGGTTTGAATATGGTGTCCCCACCAATTTCTCCTGAATGGATGGAAGGAGATCTGGGCAAAGAAAGATCTTGCTGACTCCGATAAATAAGTAAAACATAACCTTACTAATGATGGACTTGGACCAATCCAATAATACAAGCCCTATAATGAAAAGACAAAAATAATGAAAAAAAATCCGTGATAGAAAAATGATGTCCATATCATTTTCCCTACTTTTTAACCACATGTTCTCGTAAAAAATACTATTCAAAACCTTTTTTTTCGACAATTAATGGTTGTCAAAGAGGGGCATAATGTACTTGTACCATTTATTTTAATTAACTTTTTTGTTAAGAGACTATCAGAAATTGTTGAGGGTGTTGAAGCCAGTGATCACATTGTAACTCTATTTTTAAGTGATTATTTTTATTGATTGAAAGATAAGATGCACAAGGAGAATATAGATGATCTAAGCCCCGTTTGATTCACCAAATTTTCCAAGGAAGTAGGAATTTTTTTTTCCATTTTCCACGTTTTGGAGTGTTTGATTGTCAAACTTTTCCCTTGAATTTGGTTTCCAGCCTTCACCCTTACGCGCCATCTTTCCAGCATTTCAAGGAATTGGTTTTCTTGCCTATTTGGTGGAAAAGTGTTTTCCAGCCTTTTTTTTTGGCAATTGGAAAAAATGCTAGACACAATAGTAAAAAAATTTATCACTTTTATTGACAATTTACATGCAAAACGAAGTCAAATGAATGATATTCGATATGGTAATTTTCTTTTGGCAATTGGAACATTTTAGATCCAATGATAAAAAAAATTATCACTTTAATGGACAATTTTCATGAAAAGCAAAGTCAAACGGACACCAAACTTTCAACATTTTTCAGGTGGAAAATTATACCAATCAAACATAATTAATTACAATTACCAGTAAAACAAATTCTAGGTAATTCAATTCCAGTAAAACATTTTCTTTCCACCCAAATTCCATCTTTGTAATCAAACGGACCCAAGGCAAATGAAGAATTGGTTTCACTGTTTGAGAACAGGATAAAATTGGGAATTTGCCAAGATTTGGGCTTTTGCTTATGCTTGCGTAAAAATTTTTCATGGATGTCGTATAATAAACTAAAAAAGAAGAAGGAATAACTGGTGCCAGTTAGGCTGCGAATAGGAGTTGGTAAACATAGTTATTAGATCTTTGCCAGAGTTTGGGCCAATTTTTGTTTTAGGTTTCAGTCCAATTAAGATGTTCTATACATGTGATTTTTTCGCTCTGTTTCGAGTCCTCAGCATGAGATTTTGCTTAACTTGCATTTTAAGAGCATAGTTATTCCATGTTCAATGAAACTTATCATCTTTGGTTTGTTACTGCAGGCAACTCTTGCCATTATTGCTGTTACTCTTGGTGTGACTAAGGCAACTCATGCCTGGTGAAGTTTTTCTAAGCTGCAGAAGTTATTGTTCATGTTAATAGCAAAATCCCCCAAAAAGATATCGATAAGTGAAAAATGCCTAGTGGTTGTAATCTTATCTTCTGCTTGGAGTTTGACTCATCTGTAATTATAATTATGGTGACTTGTTTTTTCATCTTATTTGATACGAGTTCTCTAGTATTCAATTCACGTTACGAATCTTCACGAGTTTATCAATTTTGGCAGGGCAAACCAGTTTCTTTTCCTTTCAAGGGGAAAACATGTGTCCCAAGGCCACATGAATTAAATTTTATTTTCAGTAAATTTACAATTGTTAATAAGTAAATTATAAAACTAGCTGGCTCCAATGGTTTGAACTGTTGGGTATCCACGTTTTCGAGACCTATCGTCTGAACTTGGCATTTTGGCCTTTGTTGCCACTTTCTTTATAAAAGGACATGTTGCATGCTGTCCAGTTACGCTGTTGGAAAGGTCGTCCCTCTCACCTGCCCTATACTATCCACCCGAGTGAAGGTTTGCGCTGATTCCCCCCCACTGCTGAATGTAAATATTATATATCCCGCGTTTGTATACCATTAAAGTAGGAAAATGAGTTTTGAAATAGTGAATTTTTGGATAAATGTGTAGTTAAAAAGTAGGTAAATTATTGAATTTACGTACAAAATATTTTATTGTCTGTAAAATTGAAAATAAATTTGATAAAAAAAAAAAGAATTTTGAGATAATGTTAAACAAGCCCCTTTGAAATAATGGTAAACAAATCTCATTATTCCAAATCTCTTTTATTCTCAAATTCATTTTCAGTTACATGACATTTCAATAAAATAATTTTACACGTGAATCTAAATTTTTTTCTAATTTTTTAACAATACATTTTCCAAAACATTATTATTACAAAAAACCAAAGTTACGACAACAATCTACTAGAATTAGACAAAAATATAAGAGCATCTCCCATCGTGATGTAAATTACATTTAAATTTTCAAAGTGATCGAAAACATCTCCAATGGAGATATATAAAGGAAATTCAAATTGCGTTTTCTGCAGAAAATGTTAAAGAGAAGCAAATTTTACATCGACTAGAGACGGAGTGGATTTAGATCTTTTTTCAAAAGCAAAATTTGAATTTAGATCTATCGAAATGTAAATGAGAATGCAAAAGTAATTTTGAAGATCCCAATTTTACACCGGGATCGAAAATGCTCTAATATGACCATCAGCATCAATCAGCACTAGTAAACAGCATCAAACAACATGTATCTGCCCGCTGTCAGGACCAACAAAAATTGCCACTTAATTACATCAAACCATGAAGTTAAATCAACCATACAATACAAACAATACAATTTATCAGCCAAAAATAACACTGATCGGGTAGAAATATACAGTATCAAAGTACATAAATAGGTTGCTGGTCATTCACAGAGTCGCATTATTTTTTCAGAAATGGATGAAGGTGATCAGTTTGCATTTGTCGGTACTCGTTCAGTAGTAAAGGTTCTCTTATTATGTACAAATTGTCCACAGTGTTTGCATCTCATCTTTACCCATTTCCTGCTTGCATTGCTAGTAGTTGTTGAAGCATGGTGTGAAGGTGGCTGCTGTTCATTTGGCTCCTTTCTCCTTGCCTTCTTAGGTCTCCCTGGCTTCAGGGGCGGACCCATTAAGGGCCAGTGGTGGCAACCGCCCCCACTGGGCCAAAAAAAAAAATGGGCTTCAATGCAGGCCAAATGAAAAAAAAAAAAAAAAATAATAATTCCTTCAACAAAAATAAAAAAAGAAGCCCACCCACTCCCAACCCAAGTCCCAACCACCCAAGCCCGTCCAATTGAAATGAGCCCATTATTCTATAGCCACTACCCAGTACCCTTTACCCACCCTCACTTTATTCTTTTCCTCCAATTCCCTCCCCCGATTTCAAATGATCCTGCGCCTGCAAGTTGAAGAGAGCCTGCAAATTGAAGAAATTGAATCAATTCAGACGAGTCCCTCACAGTAAACACGAGGTAAAATTCATTCCATTCCAGTGCAAGTTTTTGGATTTTGAATCTTTGATTATATCACAGACTCATAGTGCTTATTCACTTTACCAGGGAATTCGGTCCCTCATAGTGCGTATCCATTCGCACGAGTCCCTCACGATGCTTATCCATTCGCGTGAGTCCTTCACAGTGCTGTAGCCTGTACGCTACACGAAGCAGTAAGAAGAAGCTTCTCACTAAATCTACGGTATACCTTTTCTATCCCCCTCTAAATTAGTCGATTTGCTAGTTTTGCAAAAAGATTCAGGTTTTACAATCTCTGTTTTCGGTCCAATTTGTTTGATATTGTTGTGGGCATTCGTTCATTTTGAGGATTCCTGCTTGGCTGCTTCCTAGAGTTCATTTGTTTTTAGATTCTGCAACTTTTTTTAAATTGTTTCTATGTTATTTGTTGAAGGAAGCAGGAAGCCGCCTGATTGAGTGATTGTATTTGTATAATATAATTGATGCCATTGAAATCCAGTTGTGGGAAAATAAATTGAAGGATAGTAATGACTAATGAGAGCACTGAGCAATGAACAACATTGTTATTTGTTAATGATATCTCACCTTTGCCATTTCAGTGATTTTAGTTTCACTAATGGTATATTAATGCATTTCTTTGTTTGATTTGTAGGAAGATATGTTGAGGTTTTTTAAACGAATATCTCAAAATTCTATTGAAGAAAATGTTGAGGCAAAGAAATAACGCATTGATGAAATTTCTATTGAAGAAAATGTCGAGACAAATGAAGCAATGGTTGAGGATGCTACTATTGGACTTGGAGAAAATGATGAAGCAAAGGAAGCAAGTATTGAGCATATTAATATTGCACAACTTT
>CAIGRF010341477.1:24135-34297 GCA_903798235.1 Fraxinus ornus
TAAGTACAGAGTTACTCCTTTGTTTAGCATGTTTATACCCCGATGATTCATTCTCTGCTTTTGACAAGGATAAATTAATTCGTTTTTCTAAGTATTATCCTAAAGATTTTTCAAAAGTAGAGCTCATGGCACTTGATGATCAGTTTTGAAACTATATTGTTGATATGCACTCTAACAAGGAGTTTGGAGAATTGAAGGGACTTAGTGAACTTGCATTGAAATTGGTTGTGACCAAAAGAAATAAAGTGTATCCGTTAGTTTAAATGCCTGTGACTTTAGGATTAATTCTTCCGGTTGCTACTGCTATAGTTGAAAGGGTATTTTTCGCTATGAATATTGTGAAGAATCGACTGCGTAATCAGATTGGAGACCAATGGATGAATGATAGTTTAGTTGTGTACATTGAAAAAGATGTATTTAATCAAATTACTAATGAGACTATTATACGGCGTTTTCAAAGCATGAGAAGTCGTAAGGAACAATTGTAAAAAAGTTATTACATTTTGAATATTATCTTTATTGTTTAAAATTAGTTTTTAGTTATTATGTCTCGCCCCCCCGATGAATTATCCTGGGTCCGCCCTGGGCTGGCTTCTTTGTAGTATGAAAAAGGTGGTGTCTATGGACGCTGTCCCTGATTAGGCCACAACTCTGCAACCGCCATATGAGAAATTACTTCTGGTCAAACCTTCATGTACGTTTCCATTTGTAAAGACTATCAATGTAGCCATACAACAGAATATTTCTAGAATTATGAGAAGAGATTGCATGGACACGAGGAAACCCTGACAATTGTCAAATGCCACCGTTTGCAAGAACTGTTGGTTTAAATTTTTTAAATGACATTACAAATTATAATTATCTTGTTCAATAGTGTGCTTAATTTGAGTCAATAATCTAAGATTCCATGATCATGCAAAATGTTCTCAATTGTATATTTGATGGGTCGAATATGGTAAGACACAATTTGTGGCGTGATAAAAACATATTGTTTGCAATCGGTATAAAAAGTTTGATGCTTTCTATTTATAAGAATGTATTATTTTTATTGTAATTTATCTAGATCTAGAAAATAAAAATAATAACGTGTTCAACGCACATTGAATATGACGACGTAGAAGATTTATTCGTGACCGCTAGAAATAAGATTCTACTTGATCATAGAACGAGCCACCTAAATCTTGAGCTATTAATGTACCTTAATTGCTAGCTCAAATTCTTTGAGGTGCGATGATTGAACTCTTGATTGGAAGATCGATCTCAGAAAGATAGATACGAGAATTGGACTACCAGTTTAGGTCTCTAAAAAGATTAGTACGTGTGACCTATGCTGTTAGGGAGTTCCATTTAGACTACTTAGATCTTTTTCTTCTTAAGAAAGTGTTTAATGTCTAGGCGAAATATGCAGTCAAAGCTCACTAGAACGACTATGAGTCAATATACAAGTTTTATAAGGGCTAGCATGGGACACTAGGAGGGTCTTAACATAAAATTTCCTTTCCTTCCTTTGCTCGAGAGAAACAAGGAATGTTTATAAACAATTACAACGATCGCGTGTCCATGCTTTTGCGAGAAAATAGATAACTATTGTAACATTGTGCCGAAGTTAAGTAGGGTGACACCGAAGAAGGTCTGGTAAGCATGGATGAGGGAGAAAATGTGAAGGAATTGATAACGTCCCCTACCCACAAGAAGAGAATTATGAAGATCCAATTTCACCACCTTATCGATTTGAGGATGATTACCACGAAGAGGAACTTGAAAGTTTTTAGATACATAATTTTAATTTTGTTGATTCCACAATAACATGACGTCCCTATTTCTATTGCAAAATTGGTGAGATCTATCATTCAGTTTCTAGTTTCTTACGAATAGTACGTTAAGCGTGAGAAGGGCTACAAATTTCCGATTTATTTTCAATTTCGAATGTGCATTCCAGTGCTCATCGGCGGGCATTGAGATGAATGACTTTGACGAAATGTCGAATGCAGTGATAAACGATATTGCACAAACGAGTATTCATAGGGAGGTCGACACTAATTAAGTGATATAAAAGTAATGTTTGCATTGATTTTGTGGGATGATACTTGAACAATTGGTTGCTGCAATTTCAAAGATTAAAATGGACTAATTAAATGAACTATAAAGCTTTTCGAATTGTCGAGGCTTTGATTTTGTTCATATATAGTGTTAGTTTCGAACTACTCTGTTTGTTCTACAAATGATGCATGCAAACTTTTCATCAAGTGATTATCTCCGTCGCATTGCTAATTTAAATTTGTAGTTTTAGTTGAAAATGACTTCATTTTAAGAAACGAAAGGAGTTTTCAAGTTACCCCCACATCGAAAATGGGTGTGACATGCTCTCAAACGTGGTCATCGAATGGAGAGGACATTACATAATGTTTCTAGAGATTTTTTCGAGTAGTCACTTCAAGTTTTTATTTATTTTTTGCTACAAATTCAGGATTAGATTTAGCAAAATTAAACAAACATATCAACTTTTTGAATCACTTTTAATTAAAATATAAAATATTCAGGATCGAGAAAATGACATACATCACTTTTAATTAAAATCAATAAAGTGATATTGTATGTTACTTTTTAATTAAAAATTGTAACTTAATTTTACAAAATATTTTTTCATAAAATTATTTTACATGTACATTATTTTTTACATCGTTATTTACACCGTGCCAAGTGACAGCACACAATTAAACATTTTCGCGCCTATAATTTTTTGAAAACATGGGTGATGTCAAACTAAGTGCACGCGTTTTTGTTTTTCATATGATTTTTCAAAATAACCCGAGTTTAGAGGTATTTTTGTAAGTTGTGCATAAAACTCGATTAACCCAACAGTTGTTAAAGGCCCATTTACAAAACGAGGGCTTCTTACTCGGCCTCGTCTCAGATATAATAAATCACAGGACGGCGCTTTCTGCGCCTCTCGCACCTAGCCATCCCCGAACAAGTGTGAGAGAGGGAGATCGAGAGAACCAGGACTCATCGGAAATGGTTACTTACAAGGTTTGCTCTTAATTATATATACTTGTGTTTATAAGTCTGCGTTAGCTCGAACAAATTGGCTTTGAAATGCTGATTAATAATATTGATCGGTTTTGTGTGTATGTTGCACTTTGTTCAGTTCCATCAGTACCAGGTGGTGGGGAGAGCTCTGCCGACGGAAACGGATGAGCACCCCAAGATCTACCGCATGAAGCTTTGGGCTACAAATGAGGTTCGTGCCAAGTCCAAGTTTTGGTACGATCTCTGCCATCTGCTTCATATTCATAAGCACACTTGTTTTTGATTTGTTTAATTTTAGGGCTTGAGATGTCACATTTCATTATGAGTTTTTGGGCGATTTTCTCAATGAAGGTATTTTCTGAGGAAGCTTAAGAAGGTGAAGAAGAGCAATGGCCAGATGCTTGCAATCAACGAGGTATGTAAATATCAAACGCCTTACCCTATTTTGTGTCTACCTTTGAAAAATGGTTAAGTTTTAATCCAAAGCAATATATTGGGGTCCAGGATGTAGGTTTAGCTAATATCATGATCCTTTGGTGCTTGTGTTTTGCTTTTATCCTGGTTGGTTCCTTTGTCGTATAACCTTTTGCTTTGCAGAAGTAGAACATTTAGAACACTTGAAGAATAATATTGAAAATGCTTTTTGTTCTTTTCAATTTTCAATGATGGTTATATTATGATGTTTCTTGTTCTGTTTTTCTATGCTCAATGTATTTAATATCATAGCTAATTGAATATGGACTCAAAGCAATGTTATCAATTCCCCGCATGAAATGATTGAATGTTTAAATACTTCTTTTACTGTTCTGGGATTGTGTGAAGTAGTTGCTTTAATTTTTTTCATGTCTGTCAACAACCTGAATAACACTTGCTATATCTTAATCTTTCTTGAACTTGCCTGGTAATTGGGTATATGTTAATGTTTTGAACTGTATACCTGTTTATAGGTTGTTCTAGTGATTTTGGTTTCACATCTTCAAGGGTGGTAGGAACTTGTAACCTATTCAAGTGGATGGAAGTGTCATGGTGATGAAATTGTCTAAGGACCAAGTTGCAAAGAAAGTGGAAAATGCCTAACTTTGTAACTTTATGTGAAATGGTTTATTTTTCTATATACTATAAGATAATCTCAAATCCCCCTTGTCTTTTTCCATCTCTTATATTCTCATGTTCCTAACACCCATCTATCTGTCCTGCCCGCCTCCAATTCCTTCCCCTGTGTTATGCCTTCGCCTTTCCCCTTCCCTGTAGTAATCCCAGCCCCTCTATTTGGGAGTGTGATATTTTCGCATTTAAGGGAGAAAAGAGCAAGCTTGAGCAGTGAAATGGGAGGGTTCAGGGGAAGCAGCGGTGGAGGGATGGGGTGAAGATGGGGTAGGAGTATAAAAGAAAAGTTGTCGAAGGAGTTTTTTAAATAAGGCTGTAATTGACATTATAGTTCAAAAGGAGTTCTGATCCGTAAGATTAGTAAGTGTACACTTTTCACCTTGGCCCTTTACTGCTCTGAGAAGGCACCACGAGTTTGCATATCTGTCTCAAACATGTTGCTGCAACTACCTTTTTGGTCATTGTGGTGATAATCCATCATTGATGCCTGTGTTAGAACTGATGATTGGGGATGTATATTGGACTTACTTTTTTACTTGTGGTAGCTTTACAATCAATATTGCATGTCTCTCTCTCTCTCTCTCATGCAAAAAGCTAGTGTACTGTTTCAATACAAATATTAAGTCCTATCTAATGCAACTCCATGCTATTGAGGTTTAGTGTTTGTTCGCACTTTTTCGAACACCTTATTTCTTGGCCTTACATTTCCTAAGAAGTATCTAATTTATTATTTTTCTGTTCATAGATTTTTGAGAAAAATCCAACTACCATCAAGAACTATGGCATATGGCTCCGTTACCAGAGTAGAACTGGCTATCACAACATGTACAAAGAGTACCGTGATACTACCTTGAATGGTGCTGTTGAACAAATGTATACTGAGATGGCTTCCCGTCATAGAGTTCGCCACCACTGCATTCAAATTATCAAGACAGCCACAATCCCAGCTAAGCTTTGCAAGAGGGAGAGTACCAAGCAGTTCCACAATTCGAAGATCAAGTTCCCCTTGGTGTTCAGGAAAGTGAGGCCACCAACCAGGAAGCTCAAGACTACATACAAGGCTACTAGACCAAACTTGTTTATGTAAAACTTGTTGGTCGTTTGCTGGAGGGGAAGAATTGCCTATTTTCTGCAATTTTGTTGCTTTATTTTGAGAGAGGAGCAAGTCCTCAAGTGCTTGACAGATATCTTCATTTTAATTACATGGGGTATTAGACTTGTCACATTAGACAGTTATCAAAATGTTGTATGTCAACGTTTTGGTCTATAGACTGCTTTCTAGTTTATGTTGACATTCCTTTCATGTCTGGTATATCTATCATCCATGGAAATACTGTTTTATCTACATTTTTTAGACATCAGATTCTGAGTTCGCTGTATTACTAGTTGTTCCATGCGTACCTTGTCATAAATGTCTACTTCCTGCTTTTCTTGTTCATTTTTTGCCATCATCCCAACCCGGGAGGGCTCGTTCTTGCTCCTAGGACGATTTCTCTAATTTGTTTTTAAATTCTGCCCTCCCTTTCGGAACATAAATTGCTTGTGTTTCAATGGCTTATCTGTACTTTCAAGCCTGCTAGAATGTAACATGGGTTGTAGGAAGTTAGTTTGTTCCTTGTCTGTGTGTTCCAACCCCAAGAACCACATGCTAATTATAGATCACACAGTTGACTTCATTAAATCGGAAGGCACTCAAATTGTCTCTAGCCGAAGGTCGAAACGTTTGAATTAACAAAAATTCTATTCTAGAGCATGTTTATCCATATTCTAAAAGAAAAATTGGACGTTGATTTCCGGAGTATACACTGAAAACTGAAAGCACTACGTATTTGTCATGAAATTGACTATGCAGTTAACTATCAGAAATTTTTCATTGAATGAATTTTTTTTTGAGTAATGTTATTTATATCATGATGATAAAATATCGGTGATGTGGCAATTCATTATCCCTTTCCTCATCTATTCTGTAAAAATTCAATTGTCCAATCCCATTATTCTATATAAATTGCCACATTATTGATGTTCCATCGTAATAATGATAAATAGTATTATTCATTTTTTTAAATGACTTTTTCATTTTCCATTTATTTATTTATTTTTGCAAGTAGCCTTTTTTTTTTTTAGATCAAACCCAAGCCAATGACTTTTGGTAAAATTTTGCTATGGAATGAGTTATCTTTCAAAATTCAATGGATAACTTTTATGAAATTCACGCTGAATGATGGTTTTCAAGCATTTATTTATTTATTTATTCATTACACCACTATTTCACATGTCATACACTATACCCTACAACAATTAGTTAAGCAATTGTCACTCATTTTTGAGGCCTCCGAATTGACCCGAAGTTATATGTCAACCCACAGCCGTGGATCTTGCAAGTGAATCTACATTACATTTCAAGCAGCTAAACATAGATCAATTGATTACTACAGATTGATTGTGCCGTGATAATGAACAAAATACTTGATAATGATAAGAGGTGTAGACTTGTCATCAGCGTTCATATTTTTCTATATATAAATTGGTCATATGCAAATCAAGGCATGCGATATTTGTACCAAAACCAATATTTAGTCTATTTATCTTTCACATCCAAATAGCTGTCGCCGCAATTTTAGAGCTACGATCGGACATTCTAAGATATTCTCTTACTATGAAGACACGTCCAAGAAATTGCAAATTTGACTTTTTATGTTGGAGATCGAAATTCAACATGACTTTGAAGTCAACTTCATATACTCGAATATTTACTTACTCGGGGCCTGTTTGAGCCTGATTTTAATCTGATTTTAATCTAAGTTAAAGTTAAATAATCAATATCAACTAATCTTTCATGGATCTCACATCTTTTCAACCACACATTTCAAAAACTTCTATCACAATCCACTTAAAATAATCACTTAAAAAGGCAAACATATTAAAGAGTTTTTGAGTAATTCTAAGGATCGCTATTGTGCTTCGGATATTTTGCCAGCAACTTTTTTGATTTTCATTCTTAACCTCTTAAAGGAAGTTCAAGCCCAGACCAAGGACCTATGTAAGGTTTCACTCTTATCACTTGAACTAGACATACTTTGTTTTTGCCCACAACTCTTTGCATGTCACAATGAAATTGATTCTTTTTTTTTCTTTTTTTTTTTTTGGGATAAATTTTTTCTTGCACCATAATTTCTTCCCTTCACACAATCATAAAAGAAAAAGAAAAAAAAAAGAATACTAATAAATTTTAAAAAGAAATTTATTCCATTCTTTGTAAACAAGATTTGGTATAATAGTGGGTTTTTTATGATCAATTTCAAACCCTAAAGTCAATATTAGTTTGCCCATTCAAATCCCCAATTGGGAGCCTTCTTTGTTGAATAGAAATTTCACTTTGGAACCATATAAAATTGCCCATGATAGCCACCCAAATCAGAACAAGATATGAAATTTGACTACTCACCCAACAAATAGTCCCAGAATTATTATTTGTTGTTTCATTTTGAAAAAAACTACTCCAACATCATAATTACAACAAATAAAGCAAATTTTATTATTTTTTAATATATCTTTTTCAGTAACATTTTTAATATGCCAGGATGAGGTGTTGTCAGTTTATTGTTTAGGCTTTCACACATCATTCTTGTTAATTATGAGGGTTAAATTATTTCGTTTAAGCAATTTTTTTTTAAGATTAACCCATTTTATGACACGGCAAATCCATTTTTCCAGTGATGGTTAAGGCAATGCATGAAGTGGCAGGATTTGATTTGCAAATGTTTGATGTCTAAAAGAATTAGAAATGTGAAAAATAACAAAAAGAAAACAACAGTGGTTTGACTTAATAGTCTTACTGTACAATGTCGATCTTTCTCAAAAATAATATAAGAACTTCAATATCGTGTCTTTTATACCATGTTAAATTTGTTAAGATTTGGGGTTCCATTTTAAAAGGTCAATCTTATTAAGAGGAGTAGTCCAAGATCTTTATTAATTGGTTTGTATCAACATCATTTATTGATGTGAGATATATATCCCTTAATACGCCCCCGCAAGATGGTGGCTCATTTAAACAGACCAATCTTGAAATTCACGTGCTCATTTTAGAATTTTAACTGGATCGAATCGCTCGTTGGAGTATAATGAGCTCTGATACCATGTTAAGAATTGAGGTTCCATCTTAAAAGGTAATAAAGATTTTGGGGTACTCCTCTTAACAAAGTTAACATTTTAAGATGGAACCCCAATTCTTAACAGACTCTCTCTTTGTGCTTAAATTCGTGTATATATATGAGATGTATTTATGTATCTTTGTGGTGAGTTTGCAAGTGTTTGATATGCAGTTCAATTATTTGTCAAAATGCCCTGTCAAGAATGTTGCAACAAAATTCAGTTCAAGTGTTTACTTTTTTAAATTTGTGAAATTTTGAATATGGCAGATTGTGAATTTTGTTTTTGGTTGATGCTATATATTTGTTCAAATTCTTTATAATTCTTGTTTAAGATTGATGATTGCTTCATTTGTTTGTTACTCTGATATTGCAAGAAATTATTTTGGTTCTAACTAAGCTTTTCAACTTGGGTGGCTGGTGCATGGTTCTGATTATTGCTGTGGACCTCATTCTAACTTATGTTCATTGCTTTCTATGATTGTGCCTTTCTTCTTAAAGTAGCGGCAGTAGAGAGATAACAAAATTAAAGGAAAGATGCATTTGTACCTGAATCAGTAGAGAGACAACAAAAGGCAAAAATTTATAAAAATGGAGAAAGAGAAGATAAATTTTACCTGAATCGGTTAGCTTGCTAGTTATCAAACCAAATTAAAGGCACCTTTGTTTGATTGATCCTTTGTTCTGACAGGAGACTATCCAACCATATTATTCAGATTTCGGATGTTATATTTGCCAAACTTCTCTACTCAGCTTAGTTGATGACATTGTTACTTTTTGTTGCTTCTTGGAACTCCACGAGACTAAATTTCTTCCCGAAAATACACAATAATCAACCATCGGAGTGTCTATTGGGGGAACCCTGGGATCCACAAGTTTGCTGGTTTACTCAACAATAATCCATATAATTTCTACTGAAGTTCCTTTTCCACAACATTATACCAATGTATATCCATATAATTAGGAAATGTTGCTAGTGCCTTGTGACTGTTAATAAAATTATATCAATCGAGGTGAGCATCATTGAGGCTAAATCCAACCAAGTGTTATGAAAGCAATCATAGAGTTAAGAGGATAAATTCGTTGTACAACTAGATGGTCAGATGGAGAACAAGAGCCAACCAAAATACATCACCAAAATAGATTCTACCCCTACTTTATGGCAAACAATGGCAACACTAAACTTTGAATACTATTATATAGTGGTTTAGCTAAATAAATAATGCAGGGCCGTGTTGGGGTGATTGATAGTACACATATTCGTGTTAAAGTACCAGTTGGAAATGCTACTAAATATCGTGGTAGAAAGTGAGCATGCTGCATTATACATAATTTCTTGTTGCATACACATATTCATAGTTGAGGAATTGATCCGGATGAGAATGATAGTTGAGGTTGATGCGTAGATAGCTAGTCAACTTATAGAGCATATGAACAATCAGCGTAATTTAGATAATAAAGAAGATGTAACAAAAGGAGAGTTTATTAGAAACTCAATAGCAAATACAATGGGTAAAGCATATAATTTGAACGGGCATTGAACGCCACTTATCCATGTGTTCTCTCTCTCTCTATTTTTATTTTTATTTTTATTTATTTTTTAACATTAAGTGGTGTATGACTCGTTATTAACACTTTATAAGTGTTATTGCTTTTAATGAGGAAATTACAGGTACGCAGGTTTTTAAAATACCATTTTCAAAAATTCAAAATCAACTTTAATAATACATAAATCGGGTTTTAATTAATAATTTTTAAATTAATTTTTATTTAAATTAATTTTCAAACCCTAATTTCTCTTTCACTCCCTTCTTCCCCTCTCACTCTCTCTCTCCAAAACCGACATTTTTGCTCTGCCCCATCTCTCTATTCCC
>CAIGRF010341601.1:7605-19589 GCA_903798235.1 Fraxinus ornus
TGTGGTCCTTGTCAACTATTTGATGTTTACACTTTGGTCCTCAAACTTTGTATTTGATCCACTTTAGCCAAGTTTCAGCTATCTTTGCATTCTTTTCTCCAATTCTTCATCAAACATTGAGTTTTACCTACGAAATGAAATATAACACAAATTAGGCAATATTTTATTCAAAGAACGGTAAAATATCATCATTTAGGATATCGAATAAGTGTAGAAACTACACTTATCACTACACAAAAAAATACACACGCACGCTCTTGAGTCTTTCATTTCATAAAAACTCTTCTTTTAATTTAAATATCATAACCTACTCAGTCGCCGATCAATACCCCTTTCTTCTACAATTGATCAGGCTATTATTTTGCAGCAGCAAAGGAAGCTACAATCTTCTCGTTACTATTAACAAGAAATGGCGATTATGAATCCAAGATTTCTTTCTTCGCCGCAACAAATTGATGCAAGATATTGTGTTGTTTGAACATCATAAAAATCTTTTACAGGATTTTTTTTTCTCTAACGAAAACCCTCCAAACTGCCATGAATTTTAACGAATAAACCAGAACTGATAAAAACTGATTTCTGCTTTTGATGCATTTTTTACAGGAATTTCTTATTCAAATTTCTGCAAAGAAAATTAATGAATAACATGGAAATCTATGTGGTCAAGTATCCTGCAACGTGTATGAAGAATCAACTGAAACATGATTGACCCTCGATAAAGATCCTGAAAATAATATGAGAATTAGCATATCAGACGGTCAGAAAAATCTAAAGATTTATTCAAAAGAGAGGAGATACCTGTATCTTCGACTTGTGACTGGAACAAAATTTATGGTATCTCGCTTAAAAGTAACTTTAGATGGTTTCGGAATCTAAGTAAAGCCGACCTTCTTTTGAAAATCATAAAGTTCAAAGTTCCTAGAAAAGACGGATTCTATATGGAATCACATATTACAAAACTCTTGATTTCTCTCATGGATTAAGAATTAACCAAAGTTCTTCGTAAATCTCTATAGATTTTTAAGAAATTCATAAGACTTTTGAATACATTCGTTTAGAATAAAATTCACATGGATATTGGAAAATTCTAACATAGGAGGTGGAGGTTCAATCCCTACATCCCATTTTCCCCTCCTCATGTAATAAAAAACATTTTTAAAAGAATACAAAATTTTTAAGTCACCTTATAATCAAAACACAATATATTTATAAATTTCAGTATTCTTTGATAAAAAAAAAAATGAAATTTTTTAACATTCAATATTATTAATATGCCATACCTTTAAAAAGTAAACAACCAAGCAATATGTTCAAAGTTTAATTATAAATTAGTCTTTTTATATATAAATCTTTTAAAATTTAATTACAAATTGATCTTTTTTTTATAAAAAATTGAAATAAATAAAAATTATATATTTCTTTCGTAGAAAATGGAGAGAAAAGGAAAATATAAACAAATATAATTGATAAGACAAAAGAAAAATATTAAAAGAACAAAAATATATATTAAAAATTTATTTATTGAAAGTCTCCCAAAATCTTGGAGTGAATGAGAGATGAATTTTAAGATCTATTTTTGTACTTTTTGTTATTAACAATTTGAATACACCAAGACTTGTAAAGACTTTTTAATCTTTATTTGAGAATCATTATTTTCAAACTTTTGTTTCTATATATTTATTTTCAATTATATATTCATACAATAAAAAATTCTATACGTAAATTCAAAAAAATTTCATATATTTTAACTACACATTATCCTAAAAATCATTATTCAAAACATTATTTTTTTTGAAAATTATGGCCACCAAACATGCGGATAAAAAGTTTTAATTGAATACGTCACGACTTTGAAATACTTTTTAAAAGTCTCTATTAAATGCATCAATAATTTTATAGAGTCTCAAAAATCTACATTGAATACCTCTAAACTTTTTAGTAGATTGTGATAGAAGTTTTTGAAATGTGTGGCTGAAAAGCTATGAGATCCATGAAAGATGTGGTTGATATTGATTGTTTGACTTTGACTTAGATTAAAATCTGGCTCAAACATGCCCTTAGTACTGAAAGAAGTTTGGGACTAAATTCAGATAAAAGTATAAGATTAGTGCCTTACACGGCAATGCTTTTAGTAAGAAGNTTGATGGAGAATGTGTGGTTGAAAAATAAGGAAAATTTATTGATGTGATGGAAAATATTATTTTATTGAAGAATGTGTGGTTGAAAATGAGTAGAAGAATGAAAATGAAAATTTTAATGTATAACAAACATCGCTTAATTTTTTAGTTAGCTGTTTCCACCTTTTTCGTTCAAAAAAGTGGTCCACTTTCTCCCATTTTATAAATAGAGCAGCCACAGAACTCAAGCTGATCAAGCGAGGTTCTCAATACAGTTTCTTGCTTGCCCACTCAGTTTCATACCCCTCGTCAATACAAATACTTGAACAAATAGTTCTTTGTTTATTTGCTCATCATTAAAAGGGTATTTACTTTTCCATTTAGCATAATCCCAGGTATCAAGACATGGACAAGGTACAAAAAATATCATCCGAGAATGGTGTGGTGATCTTTAGCAAAACTACGTGCTGCTTGTCCTATGCTGTTCATATGCTATTTCAAGAGCTTGGGGTGATGCCTTATGTTCATGAAATTGATAGTGATCCAGAAGGAAAGGAAATTGAAAAGGCTCTCTCGAGAATGGGATTCAACGGCCCCGTCCCGGCGGTTTTCATCGCTGGAACACTCATTGGATCCACCAATGAAGTGATGTCTCTCCACCTAAGTGGTTCCCTGATTCCACTGCTGCAGCCATATCGGGCTTTGAATTAAATCTACTATACAAATATTGTTCTACTACTCGATATTGACGGAAAGTTGTCCAACAATTTTTGACGTCAAGGAGTATAATATTAGGGTCTGTCTTAAATCTAATGGAGAAAGTATTGTTCAACTATAACTCGACGTTGATGGGAAGTTGCCTAACAATTTCAGTCAACGACTATAATATTAGAAGAATAAGCTTGGCTCTATAACTATAAAGAGCTACTGATTGAAGTAGTTTAATTATGTAGTTCTATGTCTGTGTAATTAGTGGCTTCAATTAGCATAAGCATGTACCTTAAGCTGTGCCAAGCACTCATTTGCCTAGTTAAAGATAAGAGTATTGTATTGTGTGTCCTAATTATGTTACTCGCAGTGCTTTTAGGACTGTATTTGTTTTGATAAATTTAACTTCTACACCCACTTTACGCGCATACCATAATCATTTTCTCATCAAAATTCAGATAAGAGTCTCTCTCTGTCTCTCTCTCGGCTACATCCCACACTCTAGGGAATGGTGGCCTCGAGCAAACTACTCATTGATGCCAGCATTTGGGGAGGATCGTTGTTTTAAGAGAGCGAGAAAGCGTAACCGACGAATGATTTGACATGACTTTGCCTTTAGGCTCGTTTCAAAAACTTTTTCCTTTAACTAAAACGATGGTGAGATGGCAAAAAATTTAAAGAAAACATGTAGGAGGATATAGAACAAGGTCGAAGTCGTGACAACTCAGTAACAACCACCTATTTCTTAGTCAATATCCCAATTTTTATGAATAATTGACGACGAAGGTTGAATTCAAGTCATTTGGTACCTATTAGATACATTAAGAGTATCTTTTGGTAGTTTAGTTATATGGGTTGTACAGTCCTAACTTTTAAATTTATATAGCTCGTTTGAGTTTTCATTCTCTTTACACTAAGAAACCCTGAAAAGGATACATATTTATGAATTTATTCAATATGCTAACTCTAATACATCTCAAAACCATTGTCATGTAAAAAAATCTAGTGATTTTAAAATTATATAATCAACTTTTTAATTGATCAAACGTTAATTTTAACTGCACATTTCATGAAATTAGCAACTTTTATTAACTTCTCAACAACTCATTTCATCTTTTTTTATCGAAATATGCTAAAACTTTTATAAACAACCCCTTGACTAGAGTTGAACATGTAATTTATTTATATTCTCAAGAAGTGTTACGTTCAATATTGTAATTGACGATTCTATAAACAAAAAAGACTTAATTGAACATGTGTAAAAGTCAAGGAGTGAAGTGCAGTTTTGTATAGTTGAGTTAGGTAGCCTAGGGTTTGAGTTCGAGTTTGGAAACAAGGAAAGAGTGGTGCCGAAATTTCGTTAACCTCACGCTTGGCCATCGCTCAAGAGACAGAAACAAAACCATTATCGCTCGCTTATCGCCCAGGCGTCGCTCGAGCGACATACTCTTGGCTCGAGCGACAAGTCCCCCTTGCTAGAACGACAGTGTCACGCGGCTAACCCTAGTTTGAGATTTTGGAGAGTTTTACACGGTCCATACTACTCATACACCTCCAACTATAAATACAGATGCTCTTGCACGAAAATGGTTGGTTGTCTCATTGTGCCTCATTGGTATAATGTATTCATATCATCTTTTAAGAGATCCGAGAACACACTTCATTGGTGGAATCATTCATAACATTCTTGAGATCCGACAACTAAGTTTTGGAAAAATATCAAGGTTCGTGAATCTAAAACACCCGACTTCCGTAACACTTTGAGAAATGTACTCTCTCGATCGGGCATTAAGAGAAGTGGACTGCAAGCACAGAAAAAACACGAAAATTAGAGATTTTTGAAAACCCGCTTGGAAGAGACAATTGAAGAAGATCGGGAAGTTAGAAGGAGATAGCAAATCTTGGAAGCTACATGAAGTAGATCGAGAAGTCTAGTGGGGTTGGCTAGACATCATCTAACTGTAGAAGATCGGGAAGCTGGTGGATACTACAGATCTTGAAGATTACAACAGCGGGTACTAGTGAAATTTGTTAGGCTGGAAACGAACTGTAATCTATATTATCTATAGTGAAGGTAACTGACTTAGTCATGAAGTTTTTCCCACATTGGGTTTCTCCGTCAACAATTATTGATGTTCTTTATTACTTTCCAAATTACAAACTGCGGTATTCAAATATAGGGAAATTGGATGTGTATGTTTAATCATTTAGAAATTATTAAAAAGTAATTTGTTGCTTTTAATAGAATAATTCCGTATGTAGGGTCAAAACTAAAAATGGATAATTATAACCATTCGATAACTTAGTAGCCATTAATTTGATAATCCGTAACTCTCAAGAAGAAACAACTATGTTAAATAAAATAATACGAATCATCATGCAATTGTTTCAATTGCATTGCACATAAAAAGCGCGTTCTCAATTTCATAAGGACTACATGCATAACAAGAAAATATTTCATTAATGTTGAAAAAATCAATTTCTATCATCACCTCGAACGTATATGAATCTTTAAATTATACTAAGACTTCAATACCGGAATCGACTAAAAAACAGGCCACACATCTTAAGGTGGTGTCCAGAGGAGGCCCTGGATAGATCAAATTAGTTATATGCTGAACATAAAAGAAATTACATGCATGTATTGTTTCATCATCCATGTCTAAGTTATATTTTGTTTGAAATATTCTTTCTTTTGTTAGAACGACACGGATTTTATGCTCAACGATTTATATGTACATCGACACAAGTTTGACACCACCGACACTTTCAACTTTATGAAATTCCATAAAGATGGAACAGAAAATTCTCCACTTGTGCAAGTATAAGAAGCCATGGATTCAACAACTTTATCTTAGATAAGGAAAGGTATAAAATTCTCGTCACCTTTTTTCATTGTTTCTTTCTATTTCAAGTATCAAATAAATGATTGGATCTCGCATGCCTTTAGGATCCCATAACAGGGGCCTCACTCTTCCGCCGGTTGGACTGAGCTGGCCTGCCTAAAAAAGTAGGAGATTCTGTGTAGGTCGATTCAATCTGATACTGAGTGACTTTTCATTTCATAATCCACTTGTGCACTGGTCTAATAATTTTTTCTCATAATGTGACTTTTCTTCCAAGAATTCTTAACTAGACAGAGAAATAATCTTCTGCAATTTGAGAGAACCCTCCGTACCACAAATATTGCCCACATAGCACATCTCCAAGCTGTAAAAGGGGAAGGTAAAAAAATTCAAACTTTGCTTGAGGCTGCCGCGTCAAGGGTTCGAATCCTGAAATATGGATTTGACCATTCGGTAAGTACAAGTGTACAAACAGTTTTCCACCCTGTACCCTTAGAGGCATAATCTACGATTTCCATCCTTCACCAAGGCTCAGGGCATGACGGTGGGGGCCATCAAGGATGCGGTTCACCCTTTTTTTACCATTGACGTTAATTTATACATTGGTGAAAGTCAATAGATTTCATAGGTTACTTTCTTCACATTGCGTACAGCTCTCTCGTTTGGTTTTCATTATTTTCAAAATTCATCATTCTCTTTTTTATTTTCAGTCACACATTTATAAAATAATAAATATTACACGTAAACTCAGATTTTTTTCTTATTTGTTAACCATGCATTCTCCATCAAATCACTACTCCCAAATGCATTATTTAATATTTCTAAATGGCTGGGATTAGCCGAGCCAACCGTATGAGAGTTGAGCCGTTTAGAGTTTCGTCAAGAAATTAAGTTCATGTTTGGTAGATATTAAAATCAAATTTTTAACAAATTTTGATTAAAAATTAATTATTAACTTTAATTTAAATTTTAATCAGATTTTTTGACGGTACAACCGTACAAGAAGCTATATTTGTATTTGATGAAGACAAATAATGGACAGCCCCTTTTGCCATTAAAGTCTTGCCTTTTGCTTTATGGCTTTTTATTCATGAATATATAAAAGGGTGGTTTGGTCTCTTCCAGTCCAATTTTGGCCTCACTCAAAAGGTAATTATATTCATAAAATTTTATTTGTGGCATCAAATTAGAGTATTCAAGCTATTAAATCTGAGTAGAAAATCATTCATTTAATGCCATATAATTGTCACATAGATTGAGGCTCAACTTCAGT
Source organism: Fraxinus ornus (assembly GCA_903798235.1). Taxonomy (NCBI): domain Eukaryota; kingdom Viridiplantae; phylum Streptophyta; class Magnoliopsida; order Lamiales; family Oleaceae; genus Fraxinus; species Fraxinus ornus. The sequence goes on from CAIGRF010341601.1 coordinate 14,550, forward strand.
GAGGATGAATATCATTATTTTTTATTTTTTTTTGTATAGTAGTTCTTTCTTGAGTGTAATAGTTGTACACTGAAGTTAAACTCATACGTTGCTATTTATAATTTTGCCGCAAAAAAAAATGGGCTAGCTTCGACATTCCCGTGTAGACCCTTAAATATGTACAATTGTATATCTTTCACAACATTTTTAACGCTGGCCCCACTTCAAATCTACAGCTTTTGAAGTTATTAATAATTCTTGACTTGATCCATACTTCATCCAATTGAAAAATATATACTTATCATGTTAGTCTATGCATTGTCTATAAATCTAATCCCGAATTTTCTAAAATTCTCAAATTGGCCACCGTGTTTTTACCATTCTAAAAATCGCTCCCTAAACCTTCTTGAATATGTAAAAAGCTTCCTGTAGTTCCATTTTTGTTCAATCGGTTCCTAAGTTTTCCAAAAGTTTCAATGCAGACCCCATATTTTCAAAATTTACAATGCAGACCCTGATTTTTCAACTTAGTAATTTAGTCGGTAGGATTTTCAAATTTTGTAATTCAGTTCCTATACTTTCAGAAATATGCAATATCAATTACAAAATATGAATTTCAAAAATCGTAATGTATTCATCATGAATCTCATTCAAGTGAAGTTTTGGGCTTGAGGGCTTTGGCACTGGTCCAATTTATTTTTGGGATCCAAGTTTTTCGAGATTTACGGCTCATGATTTTGGGAAGAAATTTGTCTAATTGAGACCAATCTTTTCTGCGTCAGTGCTATTAAATTCTTAATTATATACTTGCAACACACAAATGTCTCTGTTTGTATAAAATTAAAAGTTATTTCTTTCTATTCAGTCAAAATAAAATATAAATTTCAATTACACATTCTCAAATCTCAATTATTATCTATTTGTTAACCACACATTTTGTGGAATTAATACTATTCCTTCTAAAAATTTTACTTCTGATATTAAGCCCTTGCTGAACTCTGACATACAGCTCTACCATGCCAGCTCGATATGAGATAGGGAAATTGATACAAAAAGCATTACAATAAAATCTCGATAAACTAATAATTAGATCATCAAGATTTTGTGATTTGCTACCGAACTCACTCCAATTCGAGGAGCTTAGATCGAATTGGTCATGACCTCCTAATCGAGTCTCTCTCTCTGACCTATGTATTCTTTTAAATATATTATCTAATAAATTTAAATTATTATTAATTTACTACATTGATCTCAAGTTAGAACATATCGAGTTGGAATCTTCAAGTACGCTTTTTACATAGTTTTTAGCACACAGTCTTTCGCATAAATTTTCTCTCTAACTTAAGCATCGAAGGGACAATGGGGACACACCTCGACTCATTTGTTTCAAGTATTGAAGATCTGTTCGTGCGATATTCAAGTATCCAATTCGAGATCTAGTTGGTGCAGATTTTTATCGATCCCACTTATTTTCGATAATTAAGAATATAATTTACTTGAAACTTGTCCGCCTAAGTAATCACGGTCCTTATTAACCAAATAGTTGAAATTAAAATGAGTTTTTCTTCACATAGCAGCAGTAAACTTAATATTTTGTAAATAATTATGACAGACTTTCTCTACATGAGAGTTGTGACAATGATCACACGATGGTCTCAATTTCTGCAACATATTCTATGATGCCATCTTCAAAGTCTGTTCCTCTGCGGGCCTGTCCTTGATAGTGATCTATTATTTCTACAATCTCCACCTTTGATGGATTCTGCATGCGATCTTGTGATTTTCGGTCTTTGATAGTTGCTATATCATGCAACTTAATTTCAGGTAGAATTATTTGTTGCTTTCTCTTCCTGTATATAGCATACAAAATTGTCTGCGATATTCCCAATATAAACCCAACAACATTTGGAGCCTGTAATTATATATATACATGATAGAAAGAAGAAATATTAGGGTTTTAGGGAAAATATAAAAGAAAATAGAATATGAAATATGAATTTTAAGAGTTTTATAATGCACTCACAGCTATGTAGTAATCCTTGATGAAAAGACCATAGAAGAACCATACGATAGCACATAGTGTGAGAAATAACGAGAGAGAAAGTGGCATGTATTCAACACTTTTTGTCTTTATCACTTGCCTCTGCATTAAATAAAAAAAATATATATGAAAATTTTGTTAAATTATTTTGTAAATTTTAGTAATTTTTAATTAAGGGACATTAAAAACAAATTACCATAATACTAAGAGGAGCACCGAAAACACAGACAGAAATGGCTGAACAGATCCATCCAACAATATTCACTCTCTTATGCCCTTCTGACAGAAAATATGTGCATCCAATGATCAATCCCAGTGTTCCTATATTGAATAGGATGAGAAGCTTTGTGGTAAAATTCTACAAAAGTAAAAAGTTGAGTTAGCATAATTATTGAACAAATTGTTGGTAAATAATTGAATGAGTCGAATGGAGTGATTGAAAAACATTCATTTCCCAACTTCAATTATAGTGAAAACTTTGTTGAATGACTTAAAAAGGCTAAACTAACATCGAATACTTGAAAAAGGATTCATCCAAATTGATAGTATCAAACAAAAGTTTGAGAAAATTAAGGGTAAGAACAACCTTTGATTGGTGAGTTGCATAAACCATGAAGATGGTCAGAAAAACAACTTCAAAGACACATCCAACACTGTTGATGGTTATAAGCATGATCACATTCTTCTTCAGAAAGGCATAATACAGATACAACGTGGAACTGAATAAGGCAACTGAATAAGGAATGGACTGAAATTCTTCTGTCGATTTTCTCTTATAGATCTTGTAAAATGTAGGCCTGAAATCCAAGAAAAAAACCCGTAAAATGCAGGTGCTTTTTTTTGGTAGTGTTAAAATTAACAAAATCTAATATGAAATCGAGCTCTTACACCGGTGCCAAGTACACCAAGAAGGACACAATATTTCCTGCAAAAAAATATTATTCAAATCAATTAACACAAGATTAGCTACAACATATACAGATCTAACATAGAGGAGCTAAATTTAATCTATAAAGATACCAAGAATGCCGAAAGTGCAAGCCATATGAGCAGCTGTTACAATTGCCATTCTTGAAGTGAAGTTCTTAGTACTTCAAGATTATTAGCTGCTTGCAACTATGAGAAGTGATTATTAATTCATTTTGTTGAGCAGATTATATAGGCATTAAAAAGTAGGGAATTCTGGAAAAAGAGCTGTAATGAAATTGACATTTTGCTTTGAGCTGTCAAATTTCTGCTTGCATGAGAATTTTGAGAGTTAAGCTGAGTATGGCATCACTTCAAGTTTGTATATATATATATGGCAAATGGCTTGTTTTTATGTTTAACCTAAAACTCAAAGCTGCCACAGCCATGGTTTTCTATGTTATATATATAAATAAATCATAGGAAAATTGTACTGTAGGTCCCAACCTATTGTCTTAAGAGAAAGCTGGTCATTGCATGTCGTTAGAGTATACATTGAGTCCTCAATTACAGAAATCATCCAAGCCTTTCTTATATCGTAATATGGTCCTTGCATGTTCAATTTTGTGAAGCTAGGGTTTTTCTTCCCAACTTGGATCCATGCTCAAAAATTTGAAACGAAACATATTTTCACGATTGCACGACAATTTAACTAAAATTTGAAAATGTTTATGTCATTAGGAGTTGAATGGATATGTAATTAAAATGAAATCGCAAAAAATGTAAATATAGTAATATGATTTAATTATAATTTAAAGTTGTATGGGATGATGAGAAGCGTGTAAACTTTTTGCGAGCCCATACTGACGTGTTTATTGCATGCTTTTTATCTTTAGTGAATCGTGTCGTTTCATGTCAAATGACGCACGATTTGCAACATCGGAAGCGCAATTGGTTCATAAATGATTGGCAAGAATTACTTGTATATGGCGTGCTTTGACCTTTGTATAAGATTACGTCTCCACTTTTCTTTTTTTCTTTTAAAAAATCTTTATTTCGTCATACTAATCGTGTTGTAAATAACGTATGTCAGATAATCATTGTACTCAATGACTAAAAATAATGGTCGAGCGTCTTTCAAGAATTCTGGTCACCGACAAAAGTATCTTTAATCTCATTGATAAATTTAAAACAACTCGACATATTTAAATTATCTTTTTCAATCTTTTGTCCTCAACGAACAAGTTATTCTTCAGAAAATTCATATAAATCACTATAAGATATATAATTATGTCAAAAGATGAAAGGAAAAACGAAAATTATTCTCTCTCTTGTATGTACAATCAACACATACTAAAAAGGAATTTCATTAGATCGAAATTAAATCAAGTTTTAGTTATAATTATAATTGGAGCAAAAATCAGCCTACTTATTAATTAGAATAATGTTATTTAGCACACGTAAACACCCATCTAGGTAAGAGCAGGGACTTAACTTCAATTGCCCATTATTCTTGATTTTATGGGAAATTATTTTACTATATGGCTTGAATTTGTGGCTGAGCTACGACTCGAGAGTCGAGCCGTTTAGAGTTTCTTGAAGAACCTTGATTTGTATAATGAAGTCAAAAAAATGAATGGACGGACGACGTTTCACGCAATTTAGATGGTGGAGGGTTGTAAATTACATGTGAGATGTGTGGGTCCCACACGCCGGTTACGTTTCTTTATGCCGTATAAACGACTTGCCTTTTGCTTTATATGGCTTTGTTCATGAATGTACTAAAAGGGTGTTTTGGTCATTTTGAATTGAAGTTTGGACTTGCTCAAAAGGAAAATTACACTATTGATCCTCAAAATATTTTCACTATATCAAGTTAGTCACCAACATCTATACAACGGACCTTTAACATTTCATTATAGTTACATAAGCATATCTTAGTGACAAATGCTGTCTAAATCTTCATTAAATCATGTCCATGACTTAAATGGAAAGTTAACTCGATTTAAATTTTAAAACATCAGTCTAACTTTAGAAGCAAAACCTTACTTTATGAAACTGAACATGAGAAAACCTACACGACAATTAGTAAAATTTTGAACGATTTTTTGTCA
>CAIGRF010341611.1:9451-25524 GCA_903798235.1 Fraxinus ornus
GGGAAGAGAGAGAAATAGGGAAATGAGAGTGGTATTTGATTTTTAGGATTTGAAGGTGAAGTTTATATATATAATATTAAATATTTAAAATATTAAATACCTAATTTTTGATTAAAAAACTTTCATACCTAATTTTTAATTTTGAAACTTTAAACACCTGATGCATGTAATTTCCTCATTCTTTCAAAGCTATGTTGTTAGCCTTGCCTAATCACATTTTTCTCTATTTTAATCGGTCAAAAGCTTGTGGTATGCAGAGCTCGCTTGATTGCTGAAACTTTGTTTCTTAACTATAATATATTTGTTCTGGGCAACCCTTCTTGCTTTAGAGGTAACTGTAATTTATTTGAGTATCTTCTATTGGATGTATTTTTTATTTTCTTTTGGAAACTTAACTCCATGATTGGTTTGGATTTAATCGCATTTGCTAATTTCATGGACTGTTTTTTGTTGATTTGTTCTGTTAGTACTGCAATTGTATGATTTAATTTATTTTTATTTTTGTTTAATTTGATTGTCGGCACGTGATTTTCTTGACCTCCATTGAGCTTAGTGCGGGCGAATATTCTTGACCTCCGGCTTAGTCCGCAGAAGTTCGCCCAAAACAGCTACTAGGCCTTTAATCGCAGCTAGATAAGCGGATTCCTCCCGTCACGATCCAAAACAGAGCAAATATCAGGATTGATTAAAAGCAGGCATTTCACTATACCCAAATTCCCCTTTGCTGATGCCAAGTGAAGAGCCGTTGAACTGTGTGAATTCAACGAATTTGCCATATCTAGGTTTCGATTGAGGAGTTCTTTGGTGAAATCAAGGTGCCCAAGAAGTACTACTGTGTGCAAAGGATTATTGGGTATAGAAGAAAATCTTGAGGTGAGGATTTGGGGATTTTCTTGAATAAGTTGCAATAGGATTGGGATTTCTCCATTCATGGCAGCTTCATGAAGCTTTTTATGCATTGTTTTTTCATTCTCAAGATCTTCTTCTTTCTCATTATCTAGCAAGTTCCCAAATTTCATTTTTCTTGGTTCTTTTACCTGTTATCCTCACAGATCCTCCACAAAAAAAGATGGGAGTATTTGTAAATTATTGAAGATTTAAATCCATAAAATGTTTGTTAATTAAGAATTTCCTTTCTACGAATAATAATACCCACCCCAACTAAATGCAGCCTCCAATCTAGACTGCTGACTTTTGAAAAGGACATAATTAATTTCATTTTTTTCATAACGTCAAGGTATGTTGAAAATATAGACATTCAATTCTAGAAAGTTAATTATCAATTAAACTATCTCTTAATTAAATAGTTTAATTCACTTGTACATTTTTTTTAGATCTTAATTGTCTGGTTGTTCTGTACTACTGTTTGCTCCCCATTTATTTGCTTTGTGCGCTTGATCTGCATTCCTTTTCATTGGATTTGTTTCAGTGTAGTAATTTAAGGTTAGGTTGCTCTTTGCCGTTGGGTATGCCCTACGAAATCATACAACAATTGTAGTTACAAGATTTAAAACCCTTCGAATTCAAAAACATTGTTTCTCAGGTGTAAACTGAACCTAATGTCCCCAAGAACATCGTTAATCACTCAAAGAGTGATTGTCTTTTGGGGTTAAAACTCAATGGATCACTTAAAATAAAAAACACCAAAAGAAAACCGAAAGAGGAGATGACCCTAAGGAAATTTCTTTAGAGCGAGAAAGCAGACAGTTCAGAGATGAGTGGTATAACCTCTTAGGGTGATTATAATGTTGCTTTCGACCACATCTGCCACTCCGTACGATCTCCACACCGATCCTTCACCGTCATCATTTTTACCTCGAGGTACATGTTGAACTTGAAACACTACAAATACTAAGCATGCACGTCCTTTACATATTTCAGTAAATATAAATTTGTTGGACTTGCTCTCACAATGTGTATTTTGCATGTGACATTGGAGGAGACAGAGACCAGAGGCCGGAAGCAGATGACGCCGCATTGGATGGAGGGCAACACGACGTGAATATTGGTATGATAATCTTTATATCTGATTAATTTCTAATTTATCCCGAATGTCATGTCGCTCTTACGCAAATAACCCGGTGTATTTGACTCACGTTCATTTCATTCGTAGTGCAAACAGAAGCAGATGACGCCATATTGTGTCCCCAGGTTGGAGACAGCGACGCGGTTCCGGTTGATCGTGACGGGACTTTTACCAGTGCGAGCCAGGAGGATAATGGTAACTGCATTGATGACCATAGATTTTTTGTATTATGAATATTTTTCACTTTTGACTATTGAATTGGCGTATTTGTTAGTGTTAAATAATGGTATACTTGACTATTGAATTGACGTATTTTTTTCAACTTTTGGTAGTGTTAAATAATGGTATACTTTATGTTTGAAATGGTTGAATAAGAAATTGTAAGGATGTGATTGTGATTTCTGTAATTTGTGGCTGGATTTAAGCTCAAAAAAGTGATTTTTACCTACAAAATAATAATTATATAATTATAAGTAGAAATTCGCTCATTTAATCCACATTTAAACTCATTTAGATATTAAATAAGTGTGCAAAAACACACTTATCAAATACTTCTAAACTTAAGTTCTTGTCCGGGACGAGCAAGATTATCTACAACACAATCAAACACATGCGATAATTATCAACACATTAGATAGCTTGTTAAAAATATCAATGAGTGTAAAATTGTGTAATCGATTCACAAATATGCACCAAATAATGCTACTAAAACAATTTAAGCTTATTCAATGTTCGGTTGGTGTATGCATGTGCATAGTCACTTTCAATTATCATCTAAATTAGGAAAAAAAAGTTGTCAAGATGGAAAAATTTCAATTTGACTCTAATTCGACCCTTTGTGGTCAAATATTTTCGTATATAAACTTATACTAAGTAATTCAAATCTACTAGTTACATAAACCCAAACATCAAATACAATTGCACAATTTTCAACAAGATTTTCAATAAAAGCTCATGATTGACCTCAATCCCTTAAACTTCCTTTTTGACCCATGTAGCGAGTTTCAGGTTGATAACTCTCCGAATTTCTAGACCAAGTGGTACAGGATTTTGAGATACCCCTACATACTTAATAACGCAAGTAAAAAAGGCTACAGAGTGAGGCAAGAATCAACANTGGTCATTATCTAGCTTATACTTGACAAAAGACACTCCACACAATTTTTTTTATCACATGCATGAAATCAACACACTTTTAGATAATATCCTTCACCGGCTCGACCATCCCCAAACTTATCTCACAATATGGTTAAATGAAAGAGAAGAAAATGTAAGATTGATAAAAATTTATGCACAACCTACAACCTAATTCCTACCAATTCAAAAATCTATCCATCAATCCAAAATTTCTACATTTAGATGACAATTAATCATGACTATTGCACTCAAAGTAACTTGAGATATCTTTTTGAAAAAAAAAATAAAAAATCAAGCACAAATAACATATTTGGTCATGCATAGCTTATGAATCAACAACAATTTTAAACATTAAACAATCCTAAGCATGTAAGGCTATCTAACATGTCAACACAAAATCATAACAATTAAAGTACAATCACCCCAAACTTAAACCACACATTATCCTCGATGTGTAAAGAACAAGATAAAAGAGAAGATGTGATAACAAAACTTCCCCGGTTTTATATTTGTGAAGAGGTACTAATGCTTAAATTAGACTTGTAATGCTTTTGATGAACTTGAGCAAGTTCCCTTCTTGTACACCAATTTGTCTACTTTCTCATCAAGCTTAATCAAAAAATTAATATCTTGGCAATCAACTAAGTTAGAAGAGTATAAGTTTATTTTCTCCTCATTGATTGCCACATTTTTCGTTTAGTCCCGTTGTGATTAATTTGTCATTCTCTTCAAGTTCTTTTTCAATAATTGAATCATTTTCATATGGAATGATTGGTCTGCCATCGAACTCCACGGGCAATGGAAAATCTTTCCCACTAACTCCGTCGAGTGGATTATAACCCCATTTTTTAAATCCATCCCAATATTCGTAATCTCCCACAAGCATGTCATCTACACCCAACTTGGTAAGTTCATGGTAATACTTTACAAGAACCTTCTCGTTCAAAAATGGAGGACCATCTCTGGAAAATCTGATGTCCTTGTCCCAATTGTCAGGTATATAATTTCCCACGAGCATGTAACTATCATTGAAATTGTCCAGTATTTGTTTTCTAAATTTCAAATATTGCCTAAATCAAAGAAGTCTCAACATTGAGATATCGGTGCACGAATACAAGCATTGTCATGTACAATGCATCGCTCAACAAATTTCATATCTTGGACTTCCAAGCATATTTCCATAGTCAATGTAGAGATTAGACATTGCAAACACTTAGTTACTTTACCAAAATTGGAATAATGCAACTATAGTTAAAAATTACAAACAAATAAATAATTGTTAAAGCTAAAATTAATTAAAGTGGTAATCAAAGTAAAAACATTCCTTCGACAACGACGCCAAAAACTTGCTCGCTATAAAGTGCAAACATCATGTGCATGGGAAGCGTTCAAGTAATAAAGTGGACTTTTTGAGTTCGGATTGTCGATCCCTTGAGAAATATTTACTTTCGATTACACAACTTTAGTCAATTTAATTTTAACACTGGAAACAAATACACAATAAATTTCATTTTGGAAAATAAGGAAAAAACAAACTAAAAATCTACAAACTTAGAAAACATAAAAAACTTGAAAATTTCGGAGGAAAATATGGTTAAGATTCATGATTTCGCTTAACCGTCGCCTAATTGATTTCTCCACAAGCCAATTAACAAATTCTTTGTTTACGATGTTAGACTCGATTTTTCAATTTTAGTTAATTATCTCTCTTGAGGGAAATTAACTCTAATTGATTGGTTTAACCTACTATATCTCTATGTCGATTAAAACCAAACAACAACGTTAAATCTTTATGAAAATATATCAACGGGTCACTTAGGGTTTGAGATATATCTCTATCCTCTACACAAATCCATGATTTCTACTATTTGATCTAAAATGCACAATCTTCGAATGATGTACAACTCACTAAAAATCATCATTTATTGAACACATAAATGAAAATGAAAGAAATACATAGTAGATACACATGGTAATAAGCATTATAACATTAAAAAACAAATATTGAAATTAATTAAAACTAATTAAAACTTCATCCATAAATCCCAACACAAAGATTTAGCTCATGCTATATAAATGATAAAAAAAAAAGAGAATATTTATAACAATACATTATGGTAAAACAATGGAGAAAATACAAGTTTATATAAAACCCCTTTTTGTTGATTTTTTTAAGATGAAAATTGATTGCTCTTAGTTTACCCAGTGCTTTGCCAAATCCTTTGATTGCTTCTTGTGCTCTAGGTTTTACCTCCAAAATGCCAAGAAATATGAAAGAGAAAATGAAGAAACGAAAAAAGAAAGAAACGAAAAGAAAAATAAGAAGAAAAGAAGAAGAAGAAGATTAAATGATGAATAATGAGGAAAATGGGCTGAATTTGGCTTATAAAAGCCCTAGAAACGTGTCTCGAAAATTGTCCAAAAAGTCCACAAAATCTAGCAAAAACAAGAAAAATGGCCCCCAGCTGGAAAGCTGCTAGCACACGTGGGCATTGCACTTTGCTCTCGGGTTAGTTTTTAAGCCTCCCCTGCTCGCGCAAGTTTTTTCTCCTTTCATGTCGTCCAACTTAGTCCTCCACTATTTGCATGCCTGATCTCCCAACTTTGATCTTGTACAATATGGTCCTCAAATTTTGACTTTCATTTCAGTCATGCCTTCCAAAAATATTCAAATAAGTTGACGTATCCCAAAGATTTTTCAGCTTGAGTTGTACTTGCTTGAAAAAAAATTTAGCTTTAAAAAAGATCCTTCGAAGGACTTTGATGACAATTTGGATATTTTCAACAAACTTGTTCAAGATATCATTAATTGTAATGAAAAAGTGTCTGATACGTATAAGGCCATTGTTTTGCTGAATTCTATACCTGATTCATATAGAGAGGTTAAGAATGCTATTTAAGTATGGTAGGGACACCTTAACTCCCAAGATTGTCATAGATTCACTTAGGAGTAAGGATAAGGAGATTAAGGTTGAAAAAGAAGACAAGAGAAATAGTGAGTTGCATATGATGAGGAGTAGAATGAAAAAAAGCTGAAAGCTGAAAGAGAAGATAAGAAAAGTGGTGAGCTTCATATGATGAGGAGTAAAATGAAATTTAAGCAAATGAATCTGGGTAGAGCTCAAGACTGTATTGATTCAAGTAGTGACTCGAGTGATGAGGGTGGTAAGAAGAAGGGCAAGAGATGTGATAAGTCTAATGGTAGACGGTGTTACAGTTGCGGTAAGACTGGACACTTTATTAGGGACTGTCCCAAGAAGAAAAATGATAAATAGAATGGTAAGATGAGAGACGAGGCAAATGTGGTTATAGGGTCGAGTGATAACCCTAGTGAGACTTATTGAGAGTAAACATAGTTACTGCATGTGCATCCGTGTGTAATCCTTTCTGCATGTGTGTAATTACTCAATTCCGTTACATGATTATATGTTGCTTTTCAATATGTTTGATATATGCATTGGCATGAATTTGAGTGATCTCATTATTTGGTGTAATTGTTTTGCATGAATAGTGGGTTGAGATGCATTAGCAGAGTGTTTTATGTCTTTTTGGTAATGTGAAATATAGATGCCTAGGGGTACATTGGTGGTTGTACCTGGATGTGGAGTGTGACATTTGGATCACGAGTAAATAGGTGATTAAGTGTCCAAAATCTTTTATCTTTGAAAGANTAACCCTAGTTACTGAATTTGCATCCGTGTGTAATCCTTTGCATGAGTGTGATTGCGTAATTCGGTGCATGAGTATATGTAGCATTTCTATATGTTTGATATATGCATTGGCATGAATTTGAGTGATCTCATTATTTGGTGTAATTGTTTTGCATGAATAGTGGGTTGAGATGCATTAGCAGAGTGTTTTATGTCTTTTTGGTAATGTGAAATATAGATGCCTAGGGGTACATTGGTGGTTGTACCTGGATGTGGAGTGTGACATTTGGATCACGAGTAAATAGGTGATTAAGTGTCCAAAATCTTTTATCTTTGAAAGACTCTAATCAGGTGGAGTGTGAAAGAGACACTTCTATTACTTATGTTAGGTGGAGGCCCATTATTCATTTATGTTGGAAGGAGTGATGTGGTAATAGAGGATTATACCAAAAATTTAGGATCTATTATGGCTTACCAGTTTGACATGGGTTAAGTGATTTTCATAGGCCTCGGCCGATGAATAAAGTGAAATATCGACACCGCAATCGTTCAAACCAATCCTACAGCCTATTTGGACAATTCGAAGTAACATAATTTAATTAGTGTTACTTATGGCCCGACCCGTAAATCTTGGATGGCTTCTTAGGTTGATAGTCCATTTAACCACTGCCTATTAGCTATTTGGCCTAATTAATTCCTAACCTAAAACCCACTCCAAAGCTTATATATGTTTGACTCCTGTGTGTTGACTTTGGTGTATGAAATATATTCTTGCATTGCATGTGGGTGAGAGAAATCGATGGCTACATTATACTTCGTGCTTCTACTGTTGAACCTCTTCTTCCTGTTTTCTTCCAGCCTTTGTGGCTGCAAATATTTCATACCTAGTCCTTTGTGGGAAAGTCAAGAAAGCAACCGATTTCGGGATTGGGTTGTGGTTTTGGGTTTGTGTGATTTGTGGTGTTTGGTGTTTGATTCGGTATTTGTCGAAACTGAGCCCGGATTCCACAATCAAAGGTCCATTATTCTACAAATAGATATGCAACTAAACCGTATGTAAATTATTTCACAAGCACAACAAGATGGCCATTATGAATTAAATACTTTCATGAAACATCACTTTGAAATATCGTGAAAGTTCATACCTTTCCATTATCATCCAAATTCTGTCAATCAAATGCCACCATAGTACGTAAGAAGTGGAAGAAATGGCATAATCCAAGGTTACAGCAGATGACATAGATAATTAATTCCAAATTCAAGAAAAAATCAACGTGTAAAAGAGTTAAATCAAACACGGATTTCAGTTTAATTGAGAAAACCTAAGTATAATAAAGAAATCACTTAAAAATTCTTCTTAAGATTGTTATAAAAATTGTAACATAGTGATTTATTTATTACTAGAAATTAAAAAAAAAAACTAGAAAGAACACAAAAATCGAAAGAATGGAATGCATAAGAAGAATCTGTCCCGTACAAGTGCCGACGGTGGATTAACAACCGTCTTCCAAGATAAAACGATCAATTCTCGTGATGGCAACAATTCAAATCACAAGAAATGACATATCGAACAAAGCTTTGTACTCCTTTTTGTATGAAATGAAAAATAATTTTAATGCTCGAATTTGGCTAAAAATTTAATGTTAATGTATGCAATGATGCATGGAATTGAAGTGAATGAAACCATAATAGAGGGATCTAATTTATAGAGGTTGTATAGTTGTAGCCGAAAGACACACAAACTTGTTCACGAAAAGTAGCACGGGTTCATCGATCACTCGTTGACCCGAGGTTATGTTTTTGAATTTTTGCTTAATTATGTCAAAAATTGTGTTTTATCAACTCTACTACATTCGCTAATTTCTCATTCATTCGGAAATAGTTTTTGAATTCCAAATATACCAAACTCATCTATTCGATGAGTAAATTGTGTTCAATCTATTTCTCGCTAAACTTGAATAGCGGGACCCATCCAAATATTTGGTCAAAGATTGATAAAAATCATCTTTTTATAACTATTTTCCACACTTGTATATCCCACATTGTAAATGAGTGATGCTAAATTGCACTCACATTTACACACCAAATTACTTGCACACAATTCTAAGACAAACCCTTAAAACATCATGCCTGCATAACATTTTTAAATTTTCTTTTTGCAGGAATGCAATCAAACCAAGCAATGGCTGATGCAGACATTTTGAATTAGAGGGTACAATCAAATTTTCAAATCAAACAAGTTTATAAAGAAAAAACATAATTTCTTCTTAGTCATGATTCTTATAGAAAATAACTTTAAGATAAAAATGCAAACATAGTATAGCAATTATCAACTTAGTTCATGCTAGATCATATATTTATCGAATTACCACGAGTATGTAGATGTCACTTATAAGAAAAAGCGGCGTCTGAATTTGTTATATGATTTTTGTCGTGTATTGGGAAAAAAACACTGCAAAATGTTGAGACATATTAATATGAGATAAATTATGTCCTTGGAGGACAAACATTTAATAAAGCAAAATGATCTAACCAAACTTTACTTCATTTTTTTAGGTACATAATCGAGGCAAATTTTTTGTACTACGTTTATATGTTGACTTGTTCTCGAGTTCGATTGATTGAGACATTAAAGACAAAAAACAATAGGCATTAAGATCTTTAGTAGAAGAACGGATGATATGTTATGAAAAGTAACAAATGAAGTATTTAATAGCAAAGCATAGAAATTATGCCCCTGTTTGGTAGGAATTAAAATCAAAAATTTTAGTAGATTTTGATAGAAATTAATAAAATGTAGTTGAAAAATTGTGAGTCTTATGAAATATGTGGTTAAAATTAATTGTAAACTTTGACTTAAATCAAGATTTTAATTTTAATTTCTACCAAATATGGGCTATATACTTGAAAATGTAAGGTTTTTAACCATATACTTAGAAGAGCTTAACCGTGTGTTCTTATGCCTAAGGTAACTCGTGACATTGTTTCACCATCTTCCTCTTTATAAACTATTTATAAATTGTCAAACGGAGGCTAAATCTTTAATGTAAGTCATCTAAGCATTTTGTAGAAGATATACAAATCAATCAAATACAATTTGAACTTCTAGGATTAATCAAAATTAAAACATCATAGTTTGATTACCAAAAATTAATGCAATAATAATTAGGGGGAAGAACTATCATTTTTTTTAGAATGATATTACATTTTAACATAAAATAAAATAAAAATATTAAACACTATTCACCGATTTAAAATAGTCCCTACTTTTTTTTTTCTTTACTTTTTCACACTTAATTACACATTTGACTTCGCAAACCATCATTTCTATCAATTTTCATTCAATTTCTCAATAAAGAGTTGTGAAATGATGAATATACCCTTATATTTAAATAGAAAAGATAAAAAAAAAAACTAATTGCAACTATAGTCCCAATTTTTTTAGAAAAAATGTAAACGAGTCTCAAAGAAATTATTAAAAAATTAGAAATTATTTTTTTAAAATACAAAAGAGCCCCAAATAAATTATTAGACAATTAGAAATTAGTTTTTTTTTTTATTTTAAAAAAAAGTGCAAATGAGTCCAAAAAAATTATTAAAAAAAATTAGAAACTATTTTATTTATTTTTTACAAAAAAGTGCAAATGAGTCCCAAATATATTATTAAAAAAATTAGAAACTAAATTTTTTTTATTTAAATAAGACACTATATACATCATTTCATAGCTATTTATTAAGAAATTGGATGAAATTGATAGAAATAATGGTTTGCGCAATCAAATATGTAATTAAAATTGAAAATGTCAAAAAATGAAAAGTATGGACATTTTTCGAAATAATAGTAAAAGGTAGGAACATTATGCCCCTGTTTGGTACACATTAAAATTTTCATTCTCATTTTTCTACTCATTTTCAACCACACATTCTTCAATAAAATAATATTTTTCATCACATCAATAACTTTTCCTTCTTTTTCAACTACATATTCTCCATCAATCTACTATTCCAGAATCAGGGGCGAAGTTAGGAATTTATCATACGGGGGGCTAAAATTTTTAAAACGTAATGTATGAATAAAATTTATATATAACAAGGAAAATTGTAACACAATATTATCTATTACATTTGTACCCGACGATGTTTTATAGCATAAAGTTTTGGTTGATAAGGTCCAACATTTAGATAGGCTCGCCTAATCTGATCGCGTTCATTAAATGAATGTTCATATATTTGCTTTCTTTTTCTTGGGTCCTGTTCAATAGAATCAAATGGTTCCACATTAAGATTAGAAGGTGAAAATCGTTCAACTTCAGGGGATGAAATTGGATTTGGAGTGGACGTCGTAGGAATTTGAGTATCCTGATGTTTGTTACTCTTTGAAAAGAAAGATAACAAAGTTCTTCCTTTCTTGGAAGAGGGTCAATCTTCCTCCATATTAAACCTAAGAGCATAAATATCAAAAAAACTTCCAAACAATGTCATCATAATTCATAAATACGCATCTTCACTCTCTCTTTCTAGTTCTACCCCAACTTCTTTCTAGACACACGTACAACCAAACCACCACCAATGCTAAATAAAAAGTTAGAAACACTATGTTTTCACAAAAAAAAAGTCAAATTACCAGTATTCAGTAATGAGTAATCTATTATCTATTGGTTAGCTAAATAAGAAATCCAAGCCAAAGCAATTAAGTAAGAACTCACTTTCAAAAATTATTATTTATTAAACATTAATGTGACTATGTGAGCATTTCATTATTACTGAAAGTGAGATTTAAATTATTAATAATAATTTATTAAACAATGAGATTTATAATTTATTAAACATTCATAATTTCAGATTTTAGATATTAATTAAACTTTAAACATTTATTATTATGTATTAAACATTAATTAATGTGAGCATTTGAGCATTTTATTATTATTTATTAAGCATTTCATTATTATTGAAAGTGAGTTCTAGATTATTAATAATAATTTATTAAACAATGAGATTTATAATTTATTAAACATACATAATTTTAGATTTTAGATACTAATTAAACTTTAAATATTCATTATTATTTATTAAACATTAATGTGAGCATTTGAGCATTTCATTATTATTTACTACATCAACACATCATGGATTCATCTATATGACTATATTCTAGATTTAGAATACCTTACCTTGGTCAGTTGGTTGGTGTCGCCAGTCGACTGTTCAGCGGAGGCGGACGGACCTCGGAGGCAGCCGACATGGGCGGAGCTGGAGTAGGAACAGGTCGCCAGACACTAGGTCCTGTTTCGGGTTTGTCGATTGTTTGAGAGAGTGATAGAGTTTGGTGAGTTTAGGTAAAGTGAGTGAGAGAGGGTTGGATGAAATTGGGTTTCTCAAATTGAGGGAGGGAAATTGGGCTATTGGTTTGGACCGTGGCTATTGGGTTGGACCGTGGGCTAAATTGGGCTTCAACCAATTTTATTTATTTATGAGGAAATTACACTCACCCCTAGATTTAGATTTCCATTTTCATAAATCCCATTCCAAGTTTAACTTTTCAAAAACCAGGTTTCTTATAGTTAATTTAATATTAATTATATATTTTTCATCCCAATTAAAAAACACAAATCAACACTAAAATTCATTCCACATACTTTCACATTCTCTCCCCCTACCCATTCTCTCTCCCGTTTCTCACAGCCGCCGCCGCCGCTCCCTCTCTCGTCTTCACTCTCCCTCTCGTTGTTGGACTCCCCCCCATCTCTCTCTCCCTAACCCATATTCTCTACACTCTCATCTCATCTCTCATCTCATCTCCACTCTCATCTTCTCTCTATCTCACCATCAATGGAGGACCACCGCGCCGTGGAGAGAGCTCTGCCGACAGAAGAGCGATGCAGTGCTCACGGACCTGACACCGCGCAACGTCGACTGCAGGCAGCGCCGCCTGCAAGAAACTTCGATCGGACTGTGTAGCGGCATGTGTGCATCACGATGTTTGTGTAGCAGCGCTGATTTGTAGCGGTCAGATCCAGATCCAGATCTACGTATTTAGAGGGGTGTGACGCGGTGGTGGTGGTGGAGGCACCGCGTTGATGATGGTGGTGGCGTAGGGAGTGATTGTGTGGTGTATTGATAGCGGCGGCAGTGGTTCGTGGTGGTTGTTGGGGGCGGTGTTGGTGATGTCATTTTCATTGGGGGTGGTAGTGGTTGTTGGGGGTGGTGGTGGTGGTGTTGGAGGCCGTGGGTGGTTATGTGGTGTATTGGCAGCGACGATGGTGGTGAGGTCATTTTCTGTTGGTGGTGGTGATGTCATTTTCATTGGGGGTTGTAGTGGTTGTTGGGGGTGGTGGTGTTGGAGGCGGTGGGTAGGTTATGTGGTGTTGGTGTTGGCGGCGGAGACGACGGTGGTGTTGTGTTGATGGTGGTCACAAATGATTTGTTGATTGTGACTTTATAAATTGGTTGGTATGTGACCAATAAAGAATAAATTGTGACCAATTAATATTGTGTGACCTACAAATTTATTAATTTGTGACCAATAAAAGTAATCTGTGACCTATAATTTGATGTTTTGTGACCATAAAATAAGTTGTGACTTATAAATTTTGTGATTTGTGTCCAATTAACAAAATTGTGACTTTTAATATTTTTAATTTGTGACCGATAACGGTCTGTGACATACAAAATTTTGAATTGTGACCTAAATTTTTTTTGAAATTGTAACCAAATTACATAGATCTGTGACCGGAACGGTCATCAGAATAGTCACCGAAATCGGAGTAGTCGTCGGAACGGTTGCCGGAGATCAATTGTGACCGGAACGGTAACCGGAATAGTTCCCGGAACAATGGAGGTGGTGGAGGTGGGGTGGGGTAATTATGTTATATTAGTATTAAATATGTAATAATAAATTGATTTAATAATATATTATTTCATTAATAAAAATTTAAAAAAACCTGATTTTTGAAAGTTGAAACTTGTTTTTGTATTATTGAAATGATGTAAAGTAAAAACCTTAGATATTTATTGTTCCCTTTATTTATTTATTTTTTAACATAGGTTGGGCTTGGGCAAGGGTGGGCTACAACCCATCCCAACCCACCCCTATCTCCCCCCTGTCCAGAATATATTCTTCTAAAATAATCTGACTCAAACACACTCTATATGCTAATTATTCTTTTAATAATTTATTTGAGACTCATTTGCACTTTTAAATTTTTTTTTGAGAAAATGCCAAAAAAATGAAAAGCAACGAGTTAATTACACAACCAAACATTGTGTTTGTGCGCCAAGAGTTGAATTGCCATCGATCTCCATGATTCTACAACGTCATATATATCCCTCCAACTCAAAATGTATAACAAGCCACGTTTGTATATAACCGAAACTACATTTTATTCGAACTGGAAAAGCAAAAGTTTACCTTCTACATTGGCAAAACTATAATACTTGAAAACATTAATATGAACATAACATGTATGAATGTATACAGACAAAAACAGAACAAGATTCACAGTTCCTCATCCCGACTTCCACCCGCAATATTGTCCTTTATTTCACGTGATTTCTCTTTGGCAACCTCAAGGTTGGATGCAACGGTGTCCTTGGCCGATTCCAAAGTTTCTTCGGCCTTTGTTTTAGCAGCTTCATACCCGTCTTTCGCCTTCTCCCTGACCCAACTCAAATGCTCTTCGGCTTCTTTTTTCTTGCTTTCATCCACTGCTCTCTTCCCCATTTCAGAGGCTGCTCCCTTTGCTTCCTTCGCTTTCTCAGCTGCTTTCTCTTGTGCCTGGCTGCTTTTCTCAAAAGCTTCCTCGCCCTTCCGCTTTGCCTGCTCCGCAGTCTCATATGCTTTATCCTTAGCCTCTGTTGCCTTGTCGGCCGTTATATCCTTGGCACAAGTAGCCTTCTCCTTGGCTGCATTCTTTGCCTGCTCCGCGCTCTCATATGCCTTGTCCTTGGCCCCTGTTGCCTTGTTGGTCATTGTATCCTTGGCATAAGTAGCCTTCTCATTTGCAGCCTCTGCAGTTTCATATGCTTTGTCTTTGGCCTCTGTTGCCTTATCCGCTATAATATCCTTGGCATAAGTAGCTTTCTCCTTTGCTGCATTCTTTATATCCCCGGCTTTGTCGGCACTGTGTTGTCCTGTTCCTGATCATGTATTTTAGATGGAAAAGATAAGCTAGTTAAGTTGGAAGATAATAGCTTAGGTTGCACAGAGGGAAACTGAATTTTTTTCAAATAGATTCCCACTAATCACTCTCTTTCTGTAGCTTAAAATCTACCAAAAATTAATTCCTAACGTTTGATTACAAGTCACCTAAAAATTTCTATATAATGTTTAATGAAACCACAGATTTTTAAATTTTTAGACGTGCTAACACCGACAATATTTCATAAATTTCCTTGCAACTTAATTAATTACCCGTAGCTGTTTCGGTGACCTTATCTTTACTCTTTTTCGCAGCATCTATGGATGCATCAGAGGTTCTCTTAGCAGTCTCCTTTGCTTCTTCCGCCCTAAGCCCCAACCCTTCAGATATTTTCTCTTTGGCCCAATCAGTCCACGATTCCGAACTCTCCTTAGCTTCCTTGGCAGTTTCCGCTGCCTTATTTCCAGCATTCTTAGATTTTACCTTGGACTCCTCATATTTGTCGTCGGAACCAGTAGCAGCGGCGCCGCCTAGCAGCACCAACACCAGCACAAGTGCAAGAACTCGATTGATTCTGGAAGCCATAATTGATATAATGAACGCCTATATATTTGTTGGAAATTAAGACAGTGTCTTGACAAAACAAACAGAGATTTCAATTCCAATTATCGTTTCTGCAAACGTGAAAAGAATGAAGATTATGCTCCACTGAAGAAACCGCTTTTGTAATTAAGGGAGAAATGGAGCTATACGTAGGGAATGGGACGAGTGGCGTGAGACGTGGCGAACATGCATGGCTTGTACGTTCCTGGAATTCCACGCGTGTCACATGCTGGCAGTCTATATTCACTTGTTGAAAAAAGCTGCAGGGAAAAAAAAAACAAAGAGCTTGTCTGGTAACATTTTTTAAAGCAAAAAATTAATTTGTGCACCGTTTTTTTCCACACCTTGGTCCTAGAGGTGCCAATTAGAGGTGGCAATAGGCCGGGCCGAGCGGCCCATGCCAACATGAGCGAGCACGAGCCGAGCTTCGGCTCGGCTCGGCTCGTGGGCGTTTGGACGAGCTCGGCTCGTGCCCGAGCTCACCCAAAAACGAGCCGAGCCGAGCCGAGCGCTCGGCTC
>CAIGRF010341620.1:25629-45090 GCA_903798235.1 Fraxinus ornus
TAATGCTGAATGAAAACAAAATCTAATGAAAGGTGGAGACCATTGTTTAAATCCATCATTCTATCGATATTGTCAGACTCTAAGAACGATATATAATTTTGTAAACGATAATCTTTTCAAGATGATTAGTATTCAACAAGAAAGAAAAAATTCGATTATGAAAGAACTTGAAGAATGCGGTCAAAACTTGCTCCTCCAAAAAAGGCCATATAGGGTTTATTTCTATATCTCGATTTCTAAAAGTTTATGGCCTTTTTGTCTATTGTTAAAGATAAAAAAAGTCAATCCAATTTGTTAATTTTACAAACGGTCACTGAACTTATTTAAAAATGACGAAACAATTTTTTTTTTGCAGAAATGATCAATGAAGTTTCATGCACTTTCACAAATGGTCACTAAAGTTTTAATTTATCGGTCATTGGAAGACCGTTATGATTTTAATTCAAACTTAAAGGACCAAAACACGTGGACATATAAGCTTGACCACCACAGGTGCAAATTTCTTGCTATTAAATGTCACATTTGGAGTAAATTAGATGAAAATTGTAAAAGTGATATTTTAATTCTCGTTCCGCTTATATACGTACAAGACCATAAATTTAGATATGAGATATAAATATTTTTCTATGTTTTTGTGTGAACGTGCATAGATCTTCTAGCTTTTAATGCACTTTTATTTATTTTACTTCACATAAAAATATAGTGTATTCTTATTTAAAAATAGTTTACTTACTCAGAAATTTGCACTTCAATTGGTCAAATTTCTATGTCCACGTGTTTTGGTCCTTTAAGTTTGAATAAAAATATTAATGGTCCTTCAGTGGCCGTTTGTGAAATAAATTAAAACTTTAGTGACAGTTTGTGAAGGCGCATGAAACTTTAGTGACCGTTTTTGCAAGTTTTAAACTTTAGTGACCGTTTTGTAATTTTTAGGTAAGTTCAATGACTGTTTGTGAAATTAACCCGTTCCTTATAACGTCTGTGAATTAACAAACTGAAAATGATATAATAGTAGCCTCCCTCCTCAGGTGGAGGGCCTTTCTCTCTCGACTCTCTCTCATCTTCGCGGAACGAACCAACCAATATTTCTCTCTCCTCCATACCGGCCATCACACCCGGAATCTATAGCTTCTCTCTATATATATTTGTGTGTGTATCTGTGTGCAAGTGTGTATTTATGTGGGTAGATATAGGCCACACTCAAAGAGGAAACAATTCACAGATTATCTCTCTGGGTATGTATATCACTTGAGTCTTGTGTTTGCTTCAAAACCCTAAAGTTACAATCTCCATTTCAATGGAAATTTGAGGTGGGGAATCAATTCTGTGTGACTATATTGTTTTCCACCTCCTTTGTTTTTTATGTTATTCTGTCGTTATGGAGAGATCTGATGGGAAAGGTTTCAAGGATTTCTCCGACGTCTTCAGCAGCTCGATTTCTGGTTCGTAGCTCTATTTTAAGCTTCCTCCACACGTTGTTTATTTCTCTTTTTAATTTATCAGTTTTGATCTCTATCTGAAAAGGAAATGTGAACTTTTTTTTTTG
Source organism: Fraxinus ornus (assembly GCA_903798235.1). Lineage (NCBI taxonomy): Eukaryota > Viridiplantae > Streptophyta > Magnoliopsida > Lamiales > Oleaceae > Fraxinus > Fraxinus ornus. Next base: position 27,176 of record CAIGRF010341620.1, read on the forward strand.
GTTTCTTTTGATTTACTGCTTACTTTCTATGAGACATAATTTTAAAAAAATAAATCAGGTTTTGAGTGCTGATTTATATATATTATTATTAGGATTTACAATTTTATGTGAGTTCTAAGTTGGCCTTTGATTGTATGATGCAGATAGCGGGCTATTCGATGCATCACAGTACGCGTTTTTTGGGAAAGATATAGTGGATGAAGTGGAGCTGGGTGGTTTGGAGGAAGAGAGTGTTCCTGCAATTGGCAGTGGGTTTGGCGGCGAGGATGAGTTGCACGAGTATCATTTGTTTGATAAAGATGAGGTGATATGCATACAACTTTATACCTTTTCAGTCAGGTGTTAGCCTTTCACAATCCTTTTGGTTTGTTAAAAAGTGAAGAAGTCAAAAGTTCTCTGTCGACAAACGGGTCTTGACCCTAAAAGAAATAACTCAAGAATGCCTGCTGTTTCTTCCTATTTATGTTAATTTTGTGCATGCTACAGTAACTTAGTGGGCTGTTGGAATGTACTTTGGAAAGTTTCGGGAATGATTTATATAACTTGTTCAAGATTCATCTGAACAAAGAAATCCTTTTAAGCATGTTTAATTACATGTTCAAAATGTTGGCTGTCAAGTAATGAAAAGGACTATAGAGAATATATTTGGAAAAAATGATCTGGAAATGCTGATTGAAATTTATATTTTTTGTTCTGTTTCACTTGCTGTGCACTTTCATTTCTCATTTCTCAAAATGTTCATGAAAATAACACTGTTAATTTGTTATTTTTTTCCATTGGTCGTTTGGGCCCAACGTGATGGATGATAGAAAATTGTTTCCTGAAATACCCTGCCCCACCAACAATATTCTATGAAAGTACAATTGATTATAACTGTTTCACCATCATTTTGATTTTATCTTGTTAATGCAGGGAACAGTAATGCGTGATTTGTTTTTTATTTTTCCTCTGCAAGGCTTTCCAAATTAATTGTATTGCTTATCATTATAATTAATGCAAGGATGACAATAGTCCTGCACCATTGACTTCTGTAAATTTGGGTGATTTTTAACTTATTATATCTTTATGTATTGTAATATTACCTTGTCTGTCGATTTTCTGTAATGTGATTTTTTTTTTAATTGCTCAATTTTCTTTTATCAGCAATGGGAAGTTAGTGCCCAGGAATTAATTCAAACTGTCTTTCTTTTCAGGGATCGGCTTTAGGATCTTTGTCTGAAATAGATGATCTGGCTACTACATTTGCTAAGGTCAGGTCAAGTTTTAGTTTCTGGTCTTCTAAAGTTGTTATTTAAAAATCAATTCCTCTATAATACTACAAATTTTCTCTCTTGGAGTATTCTTCTTTGATAGGGCCGTTGATACATAACTTCTAATAATGATGATATCCATCATGTTCTCTGCTATTGCTTTACACGATTTCATTTTAAATTAATCTAATGAACTGGAGTTAACGACTGACATATAGCCCCTGTTTGGCCCCCATTTTGGGGTGTTGAAAATTTTTGGAATAGTGATTGATTGGAGAATGTGTGGTAGAAAAGTAATGAAAAGTTTAGATTTGTGTGTAATATTATTTTATATGATGAATGTGTGGTTGAAATGGAGAGAGAAAAAATTAATGTAATGTAATGGAAAAAAATGGGGGCCAAACGGGGGGCATAACTTGTTACATGACTTATAATTTTTGGTGCGTATATTTATCAAGATAATGTAGCATATATCATGGGTAGAAATAACAGTTATAAGCATGTTTTGGTTCCCTATGGAAGTTCAACTGTTCTAAAATTCATGAAGTGCCATCATCTGACAATCGATGCTTGGACAAGGATATGGTGTTTCTTATCCAATATATTGCATTGAACATAAATTATGTGTTTGAGAAATGGATGATTTGTTTCGTAACTGGTTTGTATACATTTGGATGTGCATTTCAAATGATTTTGATTGTATCAGGCATCATTTAACGTTAGAAACAAAGAAAATAGGTTAGAAACCGAATTTAGTTGTTTCCATGAATTCAAAGAAATTAAATGTTTGATGAATTAAACATATGGACATATGACCCGACCAGAATACTGTATTTGGGTCCAAGTAGCCAGAGGCTCTTCATAGCTAAAGTCTTCTCTAAGTAGTCTGATGATGTGTTGGCCACTGGAGGATTAATGCTCTTTTGATTTTAGCTCAAAGGAATCCTCATTTATCATTTTCTCCTTTTGCTGTTTGGTGTGGGCAACAGAAAGTATGGACTAGATTTTTGTTGTGCAGCTTGTTAAGAAAAGCCTTTTTGAATGGGTTTCTATTGGTGCAGCAAGGTATATATTGAGAAAACCTATTGGGTTACTTTGTTAAAATTGTGGTGTTGGGTGATATTTTGAGCTGTATACAAAGAAAAGGCCAGACTTTTTTGAAGAAAAACAACGCTACTTGGATCATTATGGAGAAGGTTAAAGATTTCAATTTCTTTTTGGATTTCTAGTTGAGTTTAAGGACTTTCCTTCATCTTTATATTTTCTTGGTTGGGAGATGTGACATATTCATGATTTTATAGTTAAGCTTGTTTTTCTTATATATTAAGAAGATTCATACTGATAATGCATATTTTCTTGTATGATGATCTATAAATTATGTTTCTCAAATAAATTTTATGATTAGTTGTGGATGGCACTGTAATATGAAGTTCCCCTTAGGACTTATTCTATTTAAGAATTATAGTTGGTTCTCTCTCTGATAAGGTTTGTCACGTCTATAATTCTGATAGATATTTTTCTGATCTGCAGCTGAACAAAGTTTTTAGTGGACCTAGACATCCTGGAGTTATTGGTGATCGAGGATCTGGTTCTTTTTCGAGGGAAAGTAAGTTATTGTATTTGTATATTGTTGCAGAATTATAATTTTTTGTTTTATGTGCTGCTTTTTTCTTTTACTTATATTTAATCCTTTTGGTCCTTGTTTTTTCACATATAATATAGACTAAAGAGTCCCTCTCTGGAGTTTAGGAAATGGTTTCCTCATTTTGTAAATATACCATATCATGCTTATATTTGTATCTAAAGCTAAAAAGGTCGAGCACGTGATAAAATTTATTAATGCGCCATGAGAAGGAAAAACCTTGGTGTGGAATGGAGAAGGTTGAGCCTTTCCACTAAACTTTTGTTGTTATGTCTGATCCTTTTATTCCCTTGTCATTTGTAAATATTCGCATATTACTAGATATGTGGCCTGTGAGAATACTTTAAATCTTGTTCTAGGCTTCCTTTTATGGACACTATATTTTTCTTATCCATCCTTTTTGTGAATTAACTGGGATTGAATGAACATGTGGACACAAGTTTCTGTGAAACAAAGCAAACATGTTTGTCTTATCTTTTTGGATTGAGTCATGAAGGTTACATTAATGGATTATTAGCTAGTGTTTTGCAATTCATCGGTATTTTTTTCTTTGATTTGCTTATGATATGGTTCTATTTCCGGTGTTTAATCTCTTTCAGTTTCATTTAAGATTAGACCTTGACATGCTAGAATATTTTACCTCTTGCTGAATGATTGAGTGTAACGGCATGCCTGCATGTGGTCCATAGTGTTCACCCCTTGGTATGTGCTTCACTTGTTTGGTGATTCTACCATTGTTGATAGCTGTTCTGATATTTACTTCACCACCTGTTTGTTATCCCTTTGCCTTTTATTCACTATCTAAGCGGCTAAGCTGACTTTAATTGATTAACGATACTTGATACATTAGGCCCCTGTTTGGTACACATTTAAATTTTCATTCTCATTCTTCTCTTCATTTTCAACTACACATTCTTCAATAAAATAATATTTTTCATCACATCATTAACTTTTCCTTCTTTTCAACCACACATTCTCCATCAATCTACTATTCCAAAATAATGTGGCTCAAACACACCATAGCTATTATGAGGTTAAGAAATTTGAAGTCAAAATTCCATCTTTTATTTCATTTTATAATATGATTTTTTATTTTTTTTGTGTTGGTTCTGTGGTTAACAAGAAGTTTTTTCAGGTTCATCTGCCACTGAATGGGCACAAGAGATGGATTTTCCTGATTGGTTTGATCAGCATACGTCTGATTCAGAATATTATCAAGAAACCAAGAGGTGGTCATCCCACCCACATCTCTCTTCGGTTCATCTTTCAGAATTAAGACCGTTACACAGAACATCTTCATACCCTGAGCAGCAGCAGCAACAACAGCTCCAGCACTATGCTAGTGAGCCTATTTTATTGCCGCAGTCATCTTTCACTTCATTTCCTCCTTTGGGATCTCATCAACCTACTTCGGATAATTTACATCTTAATTTGCCATCTCTCTCTAGGGGAACTCAGTCACCCTTCTCTGCACCAAACAACTCTCCTTTATCTAATTCAAATCTGCATTTGTCTGGCTTGCCTCGTGGATCGCATTATAATGCAAACACTTTGAACTTAACCTCACCTAATGTCTCTCTTAACAGAAGGCTACAGAACAACTGGACTAGCCATGCTGGCCTTCTTCATGGGGACCATTCTAGCATTTTGAACAATATCTTGCAGCATCAGTATCAGAATGCGTTGTTGTCACCACTGCTAATGACCCCACATCAGCAGAGACTACATCCTTCACTTCAGCCATCTTCAGCCCATTTTCCAGCAGTACGATCTCAACAATTTAATAGCTTCCCTTCACCATCACATTTGAGTAAATATGGATTAGCTGATAAAAGAGAGTCAAAGTCAAAATCGGCAACAAAAGGTAGAAATAGTGTGCGGTTCTCTCGCCAAGGTTCTGATTCTAGTACCCAAAGGAGTAATAGTAATATACCTCTGTTTAGGTCCAAGTACATGACATCTGAAGAAATAGAGAACATTCTCAAAATTCAGCATGCTGCAACCCATGGCAATGACCCATATGTAGATGATTATTATCACCAAGCTCGTCTTGCAAAGAAATCAGCTGAAACGAGGTCAAAGCTTCGTTTCTTCCCATCTCACCTGAGAGACCAACCTTCCAAATCCCGTCACGGAGCAGAATCCCAGCCACATCTCCATGTTGATGCTCATGGGAGGATTTCATTTTCTTCTATCCGCAGGCTCCGCCCACTTCTTGAAGTTGACTCTCCTCCCTCTGCTTCTGGTGATGGAAATGCAGAACAAAAAATATCTGAAAAGCCTTTGGAGCAGGAACCAATGCTTGCAGCTAGGGTTACAATTGAGGATGGCCTTTGTCTTCTTCTAGATGTAGATGATATTGACCGAACCCTACAATTCAGTCAATCCCAGGATGGTGGCAGTCAGCTTCAACGGAAGCGGCATATTTTGTTAGAAGGATTAGCAGCCTCTCTTCAGCTTGTTGACCCACTTGGAAAAAATGGCAACACTGTTGGGCTGGCTCCCAAGGATGACATTGTCTTTCTACGAATAGTCTCCATTTCGAAAAGTTGGAAACTTATCTCAAGGTTTCTACAGCTTCTTTTACCTGGTAGTGAGCTTGCCCGAATAGTTTGCATGGCCATCTTTCGTCATTTAAGATTTCTTTTTGGGGGCCTTCCCTCTGATCCAGGTGCAGTCGAGACAATTAGTAGTCTTGCTAAAACTGTGTCTCTGTGTGTCAGCGGTATGGATCTCAATTCACTTAGTGCTTGTTTGGCTGCTATAGTTTGTTCCTCCGAACAGCCACCTCTCCGTCCTGTTGGCAGTCCTGCAGGAGACGGTGCCTCTGTCATCTTGAAATCTGTTTTAGAAAGAGCAACTCACTTACTAACAGATCATCAGACCGATAGCAACTTTACCATGCCGAGTCCTGCCCTTTGGCAGGCTTCATTTGATGCATTTTTTGGTCTCCTGACCAAGTATTGCGTGAGTAAATATGATAGTATAGTGCAATCAGTTTTTGCTCAAACCATACCTAACACGGAGGTAATTGGTTCAGAGGCTGCAATAGCTGTAAGCAGGGAAATGCCCGTGGAACTTCTCCGTGCTAGTCTTCCACACACTGACGAGCATCAGAGGAAGTTACTACTTAATTTTGCTCAGCGATCTATGCCTGTTACTGGGTTCAATGTTCATGGTGGAAGCAGTGGACAAATAAATCCCGAATCAGTGATGGGTTAGCAAGGAAGCTTTGCAGTTGTGCAAGCTTTGGTCTCTATGTCTATCCCTTGGCATCAATTTAATGCCTCAGGTTCCTTCTACTTTCGTTATCATTAGAATAACCGAAGGTTCCCATCTTCTTTCCCTCCCCTCTCCCACTCATAGGGAAGGGGTTACATTCTGCTTATTTCGGTAAAATATTGTTTTTAAGCGACTGTTTGTCATGTCGAATGTTCATGAAAGGATTAATGGCTTGCACCTGCATCTGGGAGAGCTTTATTTTGATGCTCTTCTGTAAACTTAGGAGAATAAACTTAACCGTAAAGGTGAAATGTACAGGTTAACCATCTTTCTCATTTGAATTCATCCTCTAATCTTGTTTAGGTGTATCGAGAAAGAAGAAACTGTATTCATCGAAAGAATAATGGGGTATGTTGTAGAGTAGGCTAGTTGTGCCAATTATGGGGCATGCTGTAGAGAAGGCTAGTTGTGTAACCGTGCAGCCTGGTTTTTAAGAGGTAACTTGTAATGGTGTAGAAATGGTTCTCATTTGCTGAATATTTACATGTCACAGTAGCCAAATTTACAGGATTTGAGATAATACAATGCCTTATTTGCTGCGGCTCATGTGAGCGTATATGAACTTAAGGCTGGTATGCTTTCTCGATTATTTGTTGCGAGCTTGAACTAAGATTCTAGACTTCTCATATTGATCTGTTATATTATCTCTTTGGATCCAGGTCCCATGTATTTTCTTGGTCGGAAAATTTTCAACTTGACCATTAACTGCATATGAAATTGCAGTCTAAACACTTAATTTCAACATAAAGAATTAAAAAGAAAATAAACAAAAGATCTCATCTACGTATCTTGGATTGTAAAATCTTTGTATCTTCTCATTTTGATTGTATGCCAAATTTTCTGCTTTCAATTGGTATAAATGCTGTTGTTCCAAATATTAAAGTAGGTCAAGGTTCCTTGCTACCAATACCTTGAAAAACGTTAGTGTTAGCTTTTGTTCCTAGGTTCTAAATTTTTTGGTAATTTTTTGACTTCAACAAACTTAAAAAGGATTTAAATTATACTGAGATATTTCCTTTTTATAAAATTTAGAGTCGACTCTAAGAAAAACAATTGATAAGAACAGGTTAAGATATAAAATATTATTCCCCCGAAGGTCAAACCGACATAGGTGGGCAAGTTTTACTAATTCCTAACTTATTTCTCTCATTCAAAATTATGTACGAGACTTTCATCATACACAACTCTAAGCATACCTTCCACACATGTATAAGATCAAATCCATTCAATTTCTAGGAAAGATTATTAATTCTTGACCTACAGTAGTTTGGTTTAGAGTTTTTGCCAGAGACTTATCATGTATCAAAATTGAATTGCTTAGTTAGAAAACCAAACTTTAATATTGAGGTATGCAGGTAAAGCAATTATTTTTTGCCTATTATGTGCAAGAGAAAAATGTTGGCACCATGGATTAGTTGTCCCAGTAGATGCTGTTAAAGAGTTAATTATTGAATGTACTTTCTAAAGTTAAAAAGAGTCCATGTTCATCGTGCAAAAGAGATTGCGGCGAAGAGAATTGTCGATGCAACTAAAAAGAAGGTAAAATTTTGTCCCATTTTTTCAAGAAAATCCTTCACTATAGCGTCTTGCCTTTTGCAGTCTTGCTAGCATCTGATCGTTTTGGTCATATTTATGGTGTGTAACTGAACATGTTTATAAGGGAAGTAAACTGTTTGGATTATTTACTCAGCTGTAATAGACTAATGCATAGAACGCATTTCGTGCTTGTTTGGGCAATAGCAATGGTTACCAACCAAAATTCCTTTAGCAGACAAAAATGGCTCATGAATGTGCACCTACAGTTTAGGGTGGCTTAAATATTACAACGTATTAAGTATCAAAATACTCAAAAAAGTATTCTTTTAGCCCGCGGTGAAAAGGGATCTATACACCGAGGATGGCAAGAGAGAGACGACCATCAAACACTGAGGTCGACTCTGTGTTTCCTAACCGCATGGAAATTTCTAGCGCTTTTTCTACTTTTTATACTGCCGTTACATACTTCTAGCACGATGCAGACTGTCAGCTTTGAATCTACAAGTCGCTACATGGTTTTCACAACTCATCATGAACGTTGGATTCATCTATTTTGTCAGTTACAGACTCTGATTCTCCAGCTTTTTGATCTTTTTGAGAAGTCTCTTCAGAAGATGCATCCGTGTCATCTGATTTATCAGCTGCAGTCTCATTTTCGGTCATTACAGGCTTCTCAACTTTTGGCTTTGGCTTGGGAATCCTATTGATTTTTGCAACCTAGACAAATAAACATAAACCATAATAAAATAGCAATACACGTTATTTGCCCGTTAGAGCTTCGTTTTTGTAAGAAAATGTGTTTTGGAAAAGTGATCTTTTGGAGAATGCATGGTTAAAAAAAAAGGAAAAGTTTTCGGTTTACGTGTAAAATTATTTTATGAGAGAATGTGTGGTTGAAAATGAGTTTTTGACAAAATGGGAGCCAAACATAGGCTAAGAAAAATCTAAACTGCAAGTTTATAATAATTTCATCAATGAAGGTTAAGAAGAAACAAATAAATATAGGTGCATTACCTTGTCCTGAAGGTCAAAAACTTTTGTATATACTTCTTCAGACTTGAATGCTGGGGCATTAAATCCAGAAATCCTGTTCGTAAGTATTTTTAAGCTTATCAATGTCAAGAAATTTGCACTCTTCAATGATACAAATAAAGGACATCAATTATTTCTACACCTCAACAGTATCTGTTGATCACACAAATTCGTTTTATAACTGAATAGATGATTCTACAAATATTTGATAAGATGGCCACATAAAGGACCTTCGATGAAAATATCTCTGAGCACGATGTATTTCTAACCTGATACAGCAATAAACATGAATGAAGACTAAAAAGGTAAAAGAACAAAAGGAAAACTCACTTCTGCTGCTCCGCCTCCTTCTCATTCAACCAATTCTTCACCTTTTCAGCCTCACGTTTGACCTGGAAAAAAACCAAAAAGTTCACATGCACTTCAAAATTCCAATTCGTGAACACAAGATAGCAATCTATTTTTCCAACATATATTTCCACAGAATACAAGGATGCTTAGTAAGATAAGAAGGTTAAATCACCTCATCTATTTTCTCTTTTGGAAGCCAAGATTTGTCCTTTTCCCATCCATGTATAATCTGAAGATATTAGGGCAAAAAGGAAAAGTCAACAGACTGGTCAGTACAAATATGAAAGGAGCATTTAGCAAACTTGAGCAAAATAGACTACATAAAACCTCAAAACAGAACCGTGGAAACAATGATATTTGTGCGTCAATGACAAAAACGTCATGTGATGTACATGATGTGATCCACACGCCTTCAATCCTTTAATTAATAAAGGCCTTTAAGTCGAGCAAAAACCAATAATTTCATGTCCGTCTTAGCAGGCCATCTGTATTTCAATCTTAATAAATATAGGTAATTAACTACTATCAACGAGAGAGAGGAAAAATACAGCTAATATTATGTTTAACAATCCCTAGGCACAGATGCTGAGCATGCTAGGGCATTGCTCTAAATTTTGCCGCACGAATTTGTAAACATTGATAAACTTAGCCCCTATTTGTTACACATTAAAATTTTCATTCTCATTCTTCTACTCATTTTCAACCACACTTTCTTCAATAAAATAATATTTTTCATCACATCAATAAATTTTCCTTCTTTTTCAACAACACGTTTTCTATCAATCTACTATTCCAGAATACATTATTCCAAAATAATGTGGCTCAAACACACCCTTAATATAATTTTCAGGTCCGGAATTTGACAAACATACACCAAGCATAAGGACCGCCACTTGATAGACATTTCCATTATTGGTAAAGGGTGATCTGGGACACATTATGGAATGTCATGTAAAACCAGAATAATCTTTTCTTATATTGTTTATTTTGAGATGGATTTTATAACAATATCTACACAATTAAGATCCTATCCAATCGCCTCTTCTTTTATAGAATCTCATATGAAGTAGTACTTTTTTTTTTCTCAAGGAAAAAAGGGAAAATTAATAACAGCTAGCTGTACAACTACACCACATTNCATGTTTGGTACACATTAAAAATGTGTTTAAGCCACATTATTTTGGAAGAATGTATTTTGAAATAGTAGATTGATGGAGAATGTGTGGTTGAAAAAGAAGAAAAAATTATTAATGTGATGGAAAATATTATTTTATTGAAGAATGTGTGGTTGAAAATGAGAATTGATTTACTGTAGAATTGGAGAATCCGTAACAAACAGACCCTTAATATTGCAGGGTTCAACATTAAAACTACCAGAGTAATAGTACAATCCCTCTGGTCCTTCCACGACTTTAGATTAACAAGCTTCAATAAGAAGACCTGGACCCCTATTTTATTCACTGTTTGTTGATACTTGATTAGGTAGAATAATAGCATAAACAAAGAAAAAAGCTACGAAAGTTAATAATTACTTGAAGCTACAGTCAGTAGCTTCATCTTTTCTGCAGTGAAACCTCCCAAAGACTCCCTCCAAGGGTTCTAACATTGTCTATATTTAATTTTAACTTGTCTTTGTGCTGACTTTTCACTCGAGTTCAAGCATTCCTAACTTGGAATCATGGAACATTCTACACGTGTAACATGCAATTACATGCAGTCAGAGATTATTAGAGATAAAGAAGGTTATCAAAAGTTTTCACCCACCATGGGTCGACATCAACATAATGTGTTTCGAGTGGTGGAGGAAGTTTAAAGACATGCCCTTGTATGAAATTTTTAAATGATGAACGCCAACTTAATACATATCCGGATGCTTGGAAATTTCTTTTAAACGCAATTACAAATCAAAGTGGGGAATCAAAGTTTTCAACTGTCATGTCAATAAATATCCTATATCTTATCAATTCATCTGGGACCCACTTCCAAGTCTACCACCATCAATAGACATCAATGTGTTTTTTTCTGTTGATAAATATTCTATAATTAAATTGATATGGAAATTAAATATGACGCTTTGCATGTTCAAAAACCCATTAAATTTTGTTTGGGTAAAGATTAAAAAACTAACTTATAAGGAAGTTGGTTATTCAATATCCCTGTAATGTTATTTGTACATGCACAAGACAATTAAAAATGAACTCATTTGACATCAAAGACCCATAAAGTTCTGTTTCATGATATAAAAGGAAGAAAACACGAAGAAGTTGGTTATTCCTAAGTTTTCATGCATAAGCAGGAAATATTGTCAGAAACTTCCCCACAGCAAAAACATTTTCTGCATCTTGTACACAGCAAAATTTTCAGTTTTACAGGAAAATTTTGACCACCCACTTTTTTTGCCTTCAATATTTAATTACAAATTCTCTTTCAACTTTTCAATCAAGCATAGCCATGCAGGAGAATTATTTTCATTTTTGTTTCCCTCACTTTTCCGCCAAAAACATTTCATGGATAACTTTCCTGCTACTTAAACAATCCTTATAGTTCAATAATATCCACAATAACAATAGATCAGAAAAAGATCACCTGCTGCACCTCCCCAAGGTATCTCTGAGCGTGTTCAGATGCAACTGGCCGTGCAGTAAGCTCATTGTACCTACATCAAGCAACTTCATGTTAGAGAAACCTCTCTAGCCAGGAATAGATTTATTAAGCTATTTCAACTGATAATAGGGTCAGACCTAAAGAATATGGGATCACCAATAGCTTTCAAAATATTTAGGTGCTCTTGAAATTCATTGGCAGAAGCATCTTCACCATCGGTATACAACCATTCTTGTACCTGATAAAATAGATGTTGTTTCTTTATTCTATACAAGACACGTAACCAAGCAGTGTGGCCATAAATGCCCTGCGAGACCAGAAGGCATTTCTTGGGGGAAGATAGGGGAGAGAGGGAGTGATAACAGACCTCATTGAGCTTTTCGATAAAGTATTGCCGCTCTTGGTCTGAAGATATTTTCTCAAATTCCTCAGATTCAAGCTGATGCCATGAACCAAGAAAAGGAATACACACAGGTTATTAGCATCACAACGTTAAAAAGAGCAGTAAACCAATGTCCAGCACTTCAAACCAAAAATAATAAATGAAAATGGGAAATCAAGTAACACTAGTAATATATGTATGCACAAGCATGTGTAGAGCCTACATGGAATTAATTCAAATGACATCAGAGAAGTAAAAAAACTCAATGGGACTGTTTTAAAACCTAATCTACCAACAAATTTGCATTGCGAGAAATATGTGGATAAAATTTGACAGAGAGCCAAGGAAAGTCTGCAGGTGTCCAAAAGTACATAAAATTTTGTACCTTTTCTTTAGTAGAATATATGTATTCTTCCAAATTATTTTTCAATTCAGATGTTCTCCTTCTTTCCGCATCCTTCTTATCTAATGCCTCTAATTTAAGTTTAGCCTCAACAAATGAGTCTTTTGAAAGACGCATTCCTGGCCCTGTTGTCTTCTCAATAATCTACATGAAGCGTACAAGTCAAGCCTCAAAATATCAACATCAATTGCAGTAACTAAACATTATTCAAACGAAGATCATAAAGACAATCATTGTACTGTGAAATTTATGAGTACCTTAAGTGGAAGTCGAAAAGTCCTCTTTTTAAGCTTCTTTTCCGTGCCAAGATCCAGAGTGGAAGAATCAGTCACACTGGAATCTGATGTATTACTCGTGCTATCATTCATCTCCAATTTGTCATTGTTTTCTTCTGATGTACCGTTCGGACCAGCTTCTGTACTGTTGGCAGAAGCAGAGGTTGTGTTGTCGGCCGTCAGATTCTTTCGTGGAACTTCTACCCATTCAGTAATCTCAACAACAGCATCTGCTCGATCCAAGGAAAATACACCGCTTCTACTGAGAGAAAAGTGCAAATTGGCCTTAATCGGCGAGGAAAGATTCCGTGTCGAGTACCTAAAAAAAAGAAAGGGGCATCAAGAAAGGATTCAGATGCAAAAAGGGTACCAATTGAAAGAATGAAATCAGATTTTTAATTAACACGGTCCTTACTTATCACTAGCATCTGTAAGACCCGAGACAGCATACTGAGCAAATGTAAGTGAAGATGCACCAGGTGGCATAAAATCTTCACTCTCATATGCAAGTGAAACGTCAAAATCTTTGTTGTGAATAATGGATCTGAACATCTGGAGCACAGTCAGACTGATCAATATACCACTTGTTGAGAGATCAAAATTGCAATAACCAAAAAATTTACCTTGCTCGGTAACTTTTTCATTCTCGGCACAATCAACTGTCTAGGATTTTCATCTTCCAAAAGATTGGGACCATCTAACTCAATCACAAATCCGTAAGTAGAACCGTCAATCATTCCCAGCTTACGATTTAATTTTATTCCATCACTTAAATTTGCAGCATGTAATGAAGCACCCAGAACAATAGCTTCGTCTGCATCCAAATGTTTATCCAGATCCTTCCTTCCTAGAAGTTCCAGAAGCTTAGCCTGTAGAAGGAAAATGCATAGTTCATTTAAAATGAATGCCTAGCTCTTGATGATAGCAGCCTGTAGCATGCTTACTCTTCAGTCCAAGAGAAGGCAACATATGATTGTTGGAATCCATGAAGTCTGTCATAAGAATTCTTAGGGGAACCCAACGACATCATTAAACATTGTGTCAATGGTCAAACCATCAATTTGAAAACTAAGCCAGATTTGACAAATTTTCACTTTGCAATGTCAATTGAAACTATACCCTATGAAAATAACAGAATGATATTATGTTCATATGCTTAAAAGAGAGACTGAGAAGGACCTGCAATTTTGGTACCCTGGTGGCACCTCCAATCAACTCCACTGCATATAATTCGTCAGCCTTCAAACCTGAATACTTTAAAACTTCTTTTACCGGGACGAGAGCTTTTTCCCACAGATCTTCACAGAGCTCCTCAAACTTCTCACGGGATATTGTGCTCCTGAGAATATCAAATTACAGTAAAGCCTCAACATGCTGACAAGCAATATCGCTCATTACATGTCACAAAATAGCAACGGGGCCAAATGGACCCAATAAGTTATGCAAATCTCGGGCTAGAATCACAGGCTATACAATGACTGAACATTGCTTTCCTCTTATTGGGTCACATAGAGACAGTCAACAGCGGATTATCATATTTAGGATCTAATATAGAGAAACATCTAAATTACATCAAAGCAAAGGTGCCGTCTTACTTCCTTTAAGGATTTGTCAGAATTTCAATTGTTCATAAAAACAATCATATAATAAGTGAAACATAAGTTAGGGCAAGAAAGCTAACACTGGCGAGTATGTAGTTTAATTTCTCTAAAATACCATTAAACAAAGAAATATCACACAACTGACCTCACCTAATAAGCTTATGAACAGATATAGAAATAAATGCCTTTTGCAGGGAGGAATTTGTTACCAAAATTTAGCACAAGCAAACAACTAATCATCATCATACTCAGAAGTTCAAGTTCATGATACAAAAGAAAGTGCTAGCAGGAACAGCTATACTAACTTCTAACTAGGTATCCAATCAGCAAAGGATTACGTTCAGCTTTATCACTTTTCAAGTAATTTGGTTAGATACTTATATTTCTGCCAATGGCTATTCTAATTCAACAATATAATCTATATATTTGGCACATAAAATTGTGAACGAAATATGAAGAGCATGCTTTCATTAGAAAATAATCCTTCTAGGTAGTTAGGATAGGAAATTAGGAAAATCAGAGTAGAATTGTGAAATTTGAAATTTTGCTTGAACTTGCCTAAAGTCACGGTCATCATAAAGAGATTCAACAGAGATTGGGGCCATTGTGTTGGCGCTAAGAATTTCTTTGGTACGCTTAACTTGTTTCTTCAATTTGGCCATTGCCTTTGCATTGTTTCTGATGTCAACCCCATTTCCGAGCTGTTTGTTGAACTCGTCTGCAAAGTATTCCACCAACAGTAGTTCCATATTTTGACCTCCAAGTTCTGCGTTCCATCTAACATCTTTCACCTGGAACAACTTTCAGAATGTAAAACATCTACTGTGACAGCTAGACACAAAATGAAAACCTTTTTTGGTTTACACTTCGAATTATTGTTCATTTCTTTCTTAAAAAACCTACAGCACATTGGATCTGAGATGGGTTTTGGGGTTAGCTACATTCATTTTAAACGGATATACTGACTAATATTACCTTGGCCAGCAATATAGGTCAAACGGCAGCTCAAATTTTTCCCCAAGTAAATATTCATTTTTAAACACACAAGTAATTAAGACTGACAGTTTATTTTCAAAATCCATCGTTCCCTTGTCCCTGTTTATTTCAAGGGTACTAAAAAAGGCCAAAATTATTCAAGTATGTGTCGTCCTCGAAGTAAATTGATAAAACTATACACGAATATCAACATGAATTTATAGTAGATCAATATAGTTTCAGGGGAGTTCATGTCAGCACAGCTATAATTTATTAAATAGACAACACAAAGAAAACTCAACAAAAAAGATGCTACTTTGAGTTTTCAATTAGAAGTATAGAAATTGAACTCAC
Organism: Fraxinus ornus; assembly: GCA_903798235.1. Taxonomy (NCBI): domain Eukaryota; kingdom Viridiplantae; phylum Streptophyta; class Magnoliopsida; order Lamiales; family Oleaceae; genus Fraxinus; species Fraxinus ornus. The sequence goes on from CAIGRF010341620.1 coordinate 42,863, forward strand.
CTGGAATTGATTAACGGAAATGGTCTTTCCAAACTCTTTAGCATTGTAAGCCGAGAAATAAACCAAGGCAGCATAAGTACTGCTTGCCCCCATGTCATAGAACATCACATGCCTGGACCCATTGGAAAAATCCTTATCAATCCCATACTGCAAGGCTGCCCCCGAATGCTCATTGACTAACGCCAGCACATTGATCCCAGCCAAGTCTGCGGCCGTCAACAGCCCCCTCCTCTCAGCCACCCCCATGTAAGGCGGCACCGTGATCACCACATCTTTAACACTACTCCTCGCGTGATTCTCCGCAAGTCCCATCGCATACTTCAATATCATCGCCAACATCTCCTCAGCCGTAAAGTTATTAAATTCTCCCCCGTCTCCCTCAATTCTATACACCGCAACGCCCCGGGTTTCGTCCGGAGAAATGTCGTAACTAAGATAATGCGACCGGAGAAACTTCTGCGTGTAGTTAAAGGGTTTCGCGAGTAAAATTGGGAGATGGGAATAGACTTTGGAGGGGTAACGCGCAAGAAGACCAAGTGATTCCTCGCCAATTAATCGCGAATTGGCATGAAAAGCAACGAGAGAAGGAGTTTTCCGTTTCGACATTTCGTTGATCGCGATCGAAATCGGGGCCTGACCCGGTTTCAAGTTGACCACGGCGACTTTCATCCATTCTGATCCCAGATCTATACTCGCCACTGCTGATTGAGATTGAACTGCATTTAGCAGGAACAGGGATACGAATATCGCGAACCGGTATAGGGTATTCGGGTTCGCCATTTTTGAACCAGATGGAAGCTTCAGTGTGTGCAATTAGGCGGAAATGGAGAATTATATGCGACTAGATGAAGTCGAGATGGAATGTTTTAACGAATAGAAGGACGACAAGTGGAAGAAAGGACACGTGGAAGAATATGAATCGCCTGATGTGTTGTTTTGACGGTGTTTTGAGTGTTCTAGGGGGTTCACGGTGTCAAAAATTATTGCCTCTTGAGAATTCGAATTTTTCTTAAATGCGTAAATTGTATCCATTTAGGATTATTCACCACAATTTATTTGAAAATTATTTTTCCCACGTTCTTTCAATAAAATAATTTTATAAATTAATATATAACTTTTTCCATACTTACAACCATAAATAAACACTTAGAGTCAATCTCAACTGTGCGACGTACAAATTGTTTTAGCATTTCACTTTATATGGTAGAATAATAAATTAACATAAAATTTATTATTTATTAATTCATTCAATTTTCTATTTAGATGTTATAAAGTTGTGCAATTTGAGATTCAAATATCAATATTCATGTAAACTTTAAGAAATTCTTATCTTTTTCTATGCGTTGAGAAGTGGACAAAAATTATTTTTTCCCAGTGTCCCGATCCGTTTCTGCTTATATTTTGATCGGTTTTGAACTTATAATAATTATTAAATTGAGAACAAAATGATTATGATCCGATTCTTAGTTTTATATATAGGATCAAGAAAATTCTAATAATTCCAATTTTAAAATTTTTTCTTATGTTTTATTGAATGGAGGTTGAAATGGTGATTGAACATATTAAAAATAGTGTTTTTTTTTATTTTTATGTTTTAACGATTTTTGGTGCTAGAATTGAGAAAATTCGTATATTACGATTATGAACTACGTGAATGATTGTCAATGTTATTCCTAATTTGCTACTAAGGCCACTTGTTGGTAATAACCATAGTTGTTAGACTCGATCCGATGCAAAGGGTCCAGTGGTTCGACCAATAGCCCGATGGCTCAACTAGCGAGCCAATTCCTATCAAATACATTATGAACCTTTTTTATTAATAAAATCTTGACATTTTCTATTGCTAACTAAATTAACTTGGTTTTATTTAGGTGTCTAAAGATCAATGTGTATGCCAAAATTCAACAAATTTTAGATCATGGATAGTGAAAATATGCTTTTGAAACAACAAAACAACCATTGACCAAAATTCTAGATTGCATTTCTTGGTTACTTTCTTGACTCTTGACTGTTGTTATATATAACAATGAATTTACAACCTATTGGAGTAACAAGATGGTGAAATAATCTTAGTGGAAATGGTTTATTGTTTTTAATGAACAGATTGTCAACAAAATGGGTCCAAATTCATCCCATTTAGGGGTGGACAAAACTCAAACCAAACCGACCAGTTTGGGTCGATTTTTTTCCTTTTTGGGCGGGTTTCGGGTGGGTTGATCGGGTCGGGT
>CAIGRF010341632.1:0-10248 GCA_903798235.1 Fraxinus ornus
AAGTTTGACTATTTAAGAATTATTTATAACTTTTTACCAAATGGAGGCTCAAATCTAGAAGGCGCGAACTCAAGACTATAGCAACAAAGGTTAGGAACCATGAACCCCATTAAGTTGCTGGTACAATCCGATTATGAACTATATATAGGAGCATAAAACACCAGTGCTGCCCTATTGTTTCGAAGGGACAAAATTAATCACTCACTACCAATAATTTTATAAGATTTTATCTTAGATTTAATCAACCCGACACCCTTATTTTTTCCTCCATCAAAGACCACGACATTCTGACAGCTCAGAAAACTATGACTTCAAACATGCCAATGACTATTAAACAAGATATGCATACACAAATAATAAGAATCTTTCGAATATTAGGGATGTAAGAAATAGATATGGTCACATGGTACCTTTACACATTCCAAAATCGTAGCGCGGTGCCTCTGTACTGCTTGACTGTCTAGAGCAATAGCTTTCATCAGCATGTTCAATGCAACATATCTGATGTAATGGATTTCAACTCGATAAGATGAAAAGGTATGGGATAGTAGCTAGAAAAAAAAAATCATTGTATGATTCAAATGTAACAAGACAGCAAAAAATACAGTACACAGCGAGAAAGGAATTGCAAGGATTAATCCTGGAAATAGACCAAAACAAAGACATAAGAAGTTCTACCATCATTTTCAGGTTCTAAAAATGTCAAGAAAGCAAAGTGATGGAGTGAAAAATATGTAAATATCTGGTTTATGGGGTCAAATTGATGATATGTACATATGTTAAGAACTTGGAAATTCATGTAGTGTCACTCTCAGACCAAACTAAGCAGGGACCCTTCTCATTGAGTAAGCAATTGCAGTCTATCATGAAAAGGTGGTCTCAGGCGTATAGAATTACAAGTAAATGTTCCAGGAATACCATCTGATGGGTGCTTGAATCTATCAGAACACGTATGCATCTCAAGCATCAATAAGCATGTCAAGAACTCTTTCCTTCAAAACAATAGCATTCATGGCATCACCAATCAGAGTGTTCAGACAATACATTATGTAAACAGATTCAGCAGCTTTAAGCATTAGAAAGTGACAATATCTAGGCAAACACAATACAATCCAAAACAATTAGATATGCAACATAAGAGAAAAATAAGATTTGCAAGGTGGTCGTCAAATTTCTTTTTTAATAAAGTCCTATAAAAAGTACTTGGCCAGGATACGGGTAGGAGGCAACTATTTAAGATAGGATTTTGCCTTAATCAAGATTGATCTGGCAATTAAGCATGTGCAAAAAAGACAACTTCAATGGACCAGAATCCAAATGGCATAGTCACAACAAATCATGTCCTTGAACTAAGGAAAGTGTTCAAGCCAAATGAATGAAGGTGACCTGATATTGTTATCACGGCTGGACAAAAATCTTCCCAAAATATTGACAGCTAGCACTCTTAAACCACCATTCTCTTCAATGGTCATGATTGTTGACACACATTCATAGAGAATTGCATTCCCTGCATTTTTGTTCGACTCAGTTTTGGTAGCCACCTGCAAAAGGCATATGGTAGATCAGGCAAACAAAATAAGTAATGATTACAGTAAAAATAGTGTCCCTGGCACGAAATGAATTCACAGAATTTGAATTTTAAACACCGAATTTATATTGTTATTGACGCCAATCATCATTAAAAGACGGTTCTAGTTAATAAATTAATAATATACAAGGTGGGTCTTTAAGTAAGACCAGGTTCTGGAAAAATTGTTAGTAAATTGTGGACCTATGAAATGTGTTGATAAAAACAAATGTTTGACTTTGCCAAACATGCTCTTTATCTCATGCTATATATTTTCAAGGATAGATTCATATGTTATTAAACCCTTACCCGCACAGTCTCTTCCCTTGTATTCTTGCAGTATATCTTGAATTTATATCAACAGGGGAAACTCTAAGTAGCTCTATCTTTTAATAGTTATGAAAACACACTTCTAGAGAATCTAAACAAATAAATAAAAAAGCAGAACATTCTCCATCTAAGAGTAGCCTGCTCAATAGAGAAATACATAAGAAACTCGTTCCATCTCAAATATAAAAAGAGTTGACTACAGCAGGTAATTAGTATCTACTAAGTTAATAATCTCTAATAATAAAGGAATAAAAATCAAAACAAACATCAGATATCGTAAAGCACAAGAAAACGTATTGAAAATATTACCTGTCATAAAAGGGAAAGCGAGTAAATAAACATGAAAAAATTAACTTACCTGAGCAAGAATATCATTCATACTATCACTGGCATCAGCATCTCCCTGGCCCAAAACACGCAAAAGCTTGAGCAATCTAATATGAAGAAAAGGGTCTGTAATCCCCGAAACGTCGTACTCAGGTGCATATGGACTGTTTGCAACATCCTTTAGAACTTTCACTAGACCATCTGTACATTTCTAGAATCATAGAGGAAAAGAGAAGGAAAAAAAAGATGAAACTCTTGTCAAAATGAAAACTGCATTTAAAATCATTTAATTCCAATGTCAAAAATACACTAAAAACTAATAAAAAACCATATATCAAGAAATTAGAAAAGTAACTCCATGCTTATTTCAAGTTCAATATGCAACAGAAATACTGATAGGAAACACAGCAGTTTGAAGGGATGAGACCCCAGATACAAATTGCCCAACAATACAATGAATCACTATAATTGTACCATTACATCAGATCTACAGCAGTGTGAGACAAAACTAGATCCCACTTTAGACACCAAACCAAGACATGCTGAAATCAACATGAATTCAGGTCTGTAGTGCAAGGTTTTTTAACTGAAATCTCTTAGGTTTACTGTATAGATAACTAGCAGGTTTTTTCTGAGCAGTTACCAGATTGTGATCTATGACTACGTTCTCCGGAAATGAATTTTTTTCCCATTGAGATTAGCAATGAAATAGTTATAGACCACCTTTCGCCTACTCATTGTTCTAATGTCGTTCATCAGCATTTTCCAACTGTTATACAGAGGACAAAGATAGCAGTTTTCTTAATAAATTTCACCAAGAATTAAGAAACGTGTGATTATCAAAGAAAATCATAATTGTATTCAACATTATCTACCCAATTTCCAATGCTAACACATCAAAGCAAGGCAATTACATACTTTAGTCTCCAGAGAATCATCGTAGACATCAAAATTTTGGCAAAGCTGCAAAGTTTAATTTTTTGACATATCTAGTTTAATAAAGTGACAAGTTTATGCATTGATCTTAGTTTTATCACTTTGATTTGGACTTTGGAATACCTCACTGATGTATAGATCATCAGAAAAATATGTAAAGATATGCTACACGTTGAATGTGGTATTTTCGATTTTGGACAAACCAACAGGGAAAAAAGAATAATAGTGACACAGGATCATGTTAATTTGTTAAGGGCAAAAAGAAGATTCAATTTATTCATATAATCAAGGGTTGTATATTATAATAAATAAGCCCTTTCATTTATAGAGCAAGAAACTAAAAAGAACCTAAAATAAAAGATCTTCTACTAAATTAGAATTGTATCAAAATATCAAAACTAATCTTATCTAATCTAATTGGAATTGAACTCTATTTTAAACTTCTATCTAAACTACAACTCTATCTCCATCAAATAATTTACCAATCAATAATGCAAGGAATATAATTTCATTAGATTCTAGTTAGAAATATTATATTGGCAATCTTGATCGTGTTCATTTGCTAAAGACTGGGAAAAAGATTCCATGTTTCCAGTTCCAATTGATAAGCCTATACAAACTACAGAAATTGGGAAAGATGTGATCAGCTTGGTTAGTTTAGTCCACAAACATTATTTGCCATAAGTAGCACAGAGATCAGATGATTAAATAAACCTCTATTGCATCGGGGCTTAGCTACTTCTTAACGTATAAAATTTCCCAGCTCCATTTATGATTTAACCATAGATCAACAGCTAGATACACAACTAATACAATTGATGGAAATAAGAAGTTATCTTCATCTTATTTACACTTCAGAGAATCTGATCTTCTCAGTTAGTAGGAACTATTTTTTGTCTTTTGGTTTTGAGAAATATATTTAAGAAACTTAGCCCGTGTTTGGTTTTGATAAAAAAAAAATAGATTTTAGTAGATTTTGATAAAATTTGATGAAATGAGTGGTTGAAAAGTCGATCACAGTTGTGGGTCCCATAAAATGTGTGGTTGAAAATGAATTTCTGGAAAAAATAAGTTTTAAGAAATAGAGGCAAAACTGAGGCTTAATACAGAACGTGATGATCAATTTACCTTTCTGAAATACTCAAGAGCCTCTGCGCTGATGTTACATAGATCTGTACAAAGCTGAACGCCTGTTAACAAGACACCATGGTGCTTTTCTTTCAATAATGAAGCAGCAGGATTTATAAAGTTTTCTGCCAGGTCTGGAACTTTCTTTATAATCCTTATAGAGCACAATGCTGCCTACAGTACACAGTAAGTAGGGTTAATATAGTCCATGAGATTAGTTTCAGATCTCTAGTGGAACATTTGGAAAAAGGAACATAAAACTCAATGATTATAGAAAGATATATTATTACTGATGCATTAGACATATTACATGGATATTTATGTTCTGAACAGACATCCAAAGAAAATAGGTCAAAGCTGAAACTGACATTCTAAGAACAATAAAAATGGGAGGTCAATATAAAATTCCTTTTCAATGTTCTTAAGTTTTCTAATAGTATTTATCAGTCATAAGAACCATAAAAATCACTGCTAAAAAGAAAGAAAATGCGCTTCCTAGTGATTACTCATAAAGGAGAAAGAATTTGTGTCACAACAAGCAAACAAAAATAGATCTAGCCAGAGCTTGAATCCTCCTGTTCCATATTTCATATAGCTATTTATTTCCTCAAGAAGGAACATTAATTTGCAGATCTTCCAAAAAGAGTAGGCAAAAGTTCACATAATGTTCCAAATCACGCATACAATAAAGAATAGCTTGAAGAACTCAATCAAACTCTCATCATCAACATCCAACCCTTGCCAGGAAATAAAAAGATATATGGTAAGCATGCATATTTGGTTAAGTCCAACAAAACCTTTGTTATGTCAGCTGGAATCTGAGGATATTCCAGTTAATAAAAAATGACCCTTTTACAAGTAAAATAATGTATTCCGTGATTAGTCCAATATTGAGGAATTATGATATTACAACAGTTACTCTATGATTCTAATGTGCTGACAGCTAAAATAAAAAAATGGAATGGAATAACCTTGCAGTAATGAAGAACATGGAGAATTAAGCGAACTTTAACTAGTCACATCGGAAAATTCTATAAAAGCATTGAAGCAAGGTTATGAACACTTACTTTCTTCCTGATATTTGGATCCCTAAACTGAAGTAATCGCTCAACTTCTGGTGCGAGATCACGAGCCATTTCTGCAGAACAGATATTCCCCAAGGCACAAAGAGCCAGACCAACAATATATTGGTTTGTGTGACTCAGATCTCTTTGCACAAGTTAAGGCATCTAAATGGATATATGAACTTTAACTTTTTACAGTACAAAAGCAAGCCATCTATATAGACAAGTTAGGATCAGTTACCTTGTCCTTCTGTATTAATTTACTGCTTCTTTTGCTCTAGGTGAATTTGGATACCAATAACATTAATGATTTTCAGAACAATATAAAGAAAATTAAAATTAAGTTTAGAGTGGATACTGCTTTATTGAGTTGGTAACTAGCATCAGAACTTCCTGTCTCTCATCAAGAAGTAACATAAGGCCAAGATATCCTATTCTCTTCTCTGGGAATCCAGGAGATGCAATTAACTTCAGGCATTCCATTTGACCAAAATGTGTTGGGTAACCAAGCATGTTAATGAACATGAGCTTTGCCAGATTGCGATGCCTATAATCTTGGTCATTTTCACTGATTGCAGCACGAATAGCAGCACATTCTTTTCTCACAACAGCACGCTCCTCAGCTGCAGTTTTGCAAGCACGTATAGCCCGAATCATGTCCCTGAAACAGTAGGTACAATCAATAATATTTTCAATCTAAATCAAAAATCAGCAGTAAAGGATGAAAATAAAGAACTTGTATATAGATAACCAAAAAAGGGATCATAATAAAGCTATAATCAATAGAACGATTTTGACCAAGGACACAATCAAGATAATGAACAACGTTACTGTGAGAAAAGATTACAAAGTATGAAAATATAGTCGCTTGAGAATTGTTGTGTGCATAACATTCTACCAAACGAGGACTGATCTAGAAAGGGAGGAAATAGAGGATCTAGAAAGTGAAGAAAATAATTTCATAATAATGATGTGAACCTCTCGATTTATAAGTACTGGTAAGGTAAATAAACTATGTGACAGAATGAATTTGCCATGGGCACACATTGTTTTCTTGGCTATTGAGGCCCATTATTCTAGTTCATTTTAATAGCATATATGCAAGGCAAAGAGGGCCTTTGATGAAGATGGAACATAGTTTGGGCTTAAGTCCACAGTCCCGCCTTTTGTTTATTTTATTTCCATTTTTATTTATTGAAGAGAGTCAATTGTTATTAGGGAAAGTTTTGCAACTTTATCATACATAGAGTTAGCGTTTTAGGATTTTCTTTAAATACCAATACTAGAGTTTATTGTTGGACGGCTTTGATTATTTTACATAATACTTCGAGAATTTTCTCAATCTTCATCAATCATTAGGTATTCCATTGCGAGTTTTTGATTGAGTTTTTTTATTTAAGACATGCTTTCCTCACTTTTTGCTGCATTAGTTTTCGTTATTAACTAGCAATCAAAAGCATGGAACTCATGGGGAGTTCTACCAATTTGCAGCTATTAAAGAAATTAAACTAATAGAAAAAGAAATGGAGAAACCAACGAAATAGAGCATGGTTAAAAAATCAGGAAAACATACTCCTAAGCACTAGAAATGTCAGTGGCTGATGTATCAAAACAACTTTTATGTCAAATGTGATAGCAGCAACCATGTTACGAAGATGTTAATCAATATGCAAGCATAAAAATAGCAATAAGTTTATAATGATATCCACTAACAGCCGTATAGATACTAGGAGTATGGTTAGCACTGAGATCCATTTACCTTTCTTCATTTATGCAAAGCTTATTAAAGCATATCAGCAGGATAAACAGGAAAAAAAATAAAAAAAATAACTTTGCTGATTTCAGAAAGAATTATACTGATATTCTCTTAATTACATACTATGACCATTGAACCTAACAGAGTCTACTTATTTGCTTGAAGCTTTGATAAGAATTGAAAATCCTAATAGGTTTTCTTTTCCATTAATCATTTCAAATGATCAAAAAGGTTGATGATTAAGGCAGAAGATGGGGACTAAGTCTTTGTTTTCTGTCTGTACAATACACAAAAATAAGGAGTTTACAATACACCTTCCAAATATACCAATAGATTTTCATTTTTTTTTATTTTTTGGAGTTAAGGCACATATTTTTATGTATATACCATATCTTGGATTCAGCAATTAATAATTCACTGAAGAAAAGTTTAAAAGATTGAATTTCTTTTGGAATGTAATTTTCTTCTTTTAGGGGGAAAAACTTGTTATGAATTCTTTTGATGTTAATGCAGTTAATAGATTTGTAATATTACCCTTGGGTAAGTAGCTTTGAGCTTATCTGAAGAAGTAAAAAGGCAAAACAGAAGGGGAGAAATAAATAAAAAAATATGATAAAGGTAAGTAACTTCTCTGACTAAAAAGTGGGATGTAAATGAGTTCCATCCCAATGATTCCAATAAATATAGGCAGTTAAATGAAAATTATGATCATTACCATATTATCAATTAAATGATAACATATCTGAAAGGATTGTAAGCCACATAATAGTTATTCAAGCATTATACATAAAATAGCTCATAAAAAAGCCACTTCTTTTAATCCTCAATTTTTTATTTACACAATTTCTACCTAACAAGTTGATATACATTTATGGTCATTCGCACAAGTTTGGGCCTAATTTCCACGGAAATTTTCAAGAAAAATTCGATATCTATGTATATCTGGAGCAAGAATTTTATTAATCCTTTATTTTACCATGGACGCAATCAATTCACAAGATAGAAGTCTTTACAACAAATAGTTGAATGAATCTCATCCAATGGAGGACTGGATGTGTAATTAAACAGTAAAACCAAAAATCTTCGCGATGCAGAATGCCTAAATGAGGAAAAAAAAATTATATGTTAAGCAAGTATAGTTGTATTGACCACAGGGAAGCCAGGGTTGATGAAAGTTAAGAATGCATATCAACACTAATTTGAGTGCCAGAATGGCGAAATTGCTTCGTTCATGCCCCTTTTGTCCTTTTCAAATTACCCTTGAAAGCTAGCTCCAAATGAGAGCCAACTATAAAAGTTTTGAACATTCAGCCTAGTCAAAATCCCATTAGACGTCCAAAGAAGGTAAATTACCTATGATGCACCGACACGGACACTTGTGTTGGACACGATAGTGTCGGATACGCCGACACGCGATTTTTAAAAAATCGCAGACACGACACGTCATCGACACGTTGATTAAATTCTTAAAAATTCTTCATTTATATAGTATAAATTTAGTTTTATACTTGTTATTAATTTTTCTTGTTGAAATATTTTAAACATGAGTACCTATTTGTTACTTGCTAATAACTTTGAATTAACAATANTACATATTTGTTACTTGCTAATAATTTTGAATTAACAATATATAATATTTCTAATATAAAAAGAAAAATGATTACGGCAGAGTGTCCGAAAAGTGTCGGTATCGACTCGTGTCCGACACGGACACGCTACCCTAATTGAAGTGTCCGTGCTACAGAGTAAATTACACACCGGCAAGCTAAACCTTGCCAATTATAACCAAACTGGAGATGAAATTATATGGAAGCCAGGGATATATTCTAGTGGGCTTAGGAACAAACAGGATGCTTTTTACTTGATATTGAAGTGTTAAATGACTTAAATAAAATAGTTAGGAATCTTCATTGCTGTTTATATTGGGTCTAATTCAAATTAAAAGCTTATATCATTTAGCATATAACCATTATAAACCAATTAAAGTTCCAACTTTAGCGTTTTAAAACAGAAAAACGAGAATGTCATGGCCCTGTTGCAAAAGGTATGGGACATGAATTCCGCATCAAAAGAATGGGCTTTCTCCAACCTCAACAGAAAGATTTTGGAGTATGGTTCTCCCATTATCCATAGTGGAGAACCTCTTAAGTATAATGCATTCTCACACTAGAAGTCTTGGATCAGTATCAGATTATATTCTCCACAATTTACAGGTAAACTTATTTACTCACTGGTAATATTATATTCTCCAGATCAACATATTATAGCGAAACTTTAATCTGTGCCATTAAATCATTAACCAATAAGCTCCATACTTTCATCAACGCATTCCATAATCCCGAAGAACAGAGTTTTTCTCTTCTTTCTCTTTTTTCTAAGTAATCATATAAATCCACCTAAAGCTACATTCAAGTGCCACATTATCCTATATATTTACAACAACGTATTCCAGCAGAACCCCCACATTACGTAAAATCAAAATAACCCAGTTGGAAATTCCAATACTTGATTCAATAACAAAACGTAAAATTATAAAAAAACATAATTCTTAGCAATACACAAATAGACTTACCTTAGGCGGGTGCCGGAGGAAAAGGGGTTCATGATTGGCTCAGTCTTGAAACTCCGGGATAGCTCTACTAGATCCAGCTGTTACGATGGTCTTGCTCAAACTGAGAGTATAACTTACTATAAAATCCAAAACCCAGATAGAATAATCAATTGAAAAGGAAAATAAACTGAGATCTGAGGTGGGAAACTTGAAAGGATCCAAAATTTTACAGGGGGAGTTGGATCTGGAATATGAAGTAGGAAAATAAAATGGATCGATTTCTATGATGATGATGCTTATTTAACAAGAATACTATAGTAATCAATTCAATTTCCTCTTATTTTAATCAGTTTGTGTGAATTGTTTGCTGGTTTCCATGATTCCATCCCCTTATGGTTATGGTGGAATTTGGGTTATTTCTCGGAACGAAATGAAAAGCGAGATCGCGAATTGGATTTTTTTTATTTTTTATTTTTTTTCTTTTTTCCCAATAGGCGAAGGGAAAAAAATAAAAGATAAGGCCGTTCTCTTCGTATTTCAATTTTTTGTTTTGAGTTTTGAATTCATTTTGCGTTTTGTGTTTTGAGTG
>CAIGRF010341655.1:0-31716 GCA_903798235.1 Fraxinus ornus
TAAAAACTATAAATGATTTATTAGTTAGATATAAGTTATTGTTCACAAGTAATACTAAAATACTTTGTGTCCAAGTGGTGATTATCCCATTATTTTTCTTAGAGGTCCAAGGTTTAATTCCCTTAGACCCAAAAATTATGTAAAATGATTTCAAAATCCAATCAAACCGGTCAATCGGACCGGGTAAATCACCGATTAACTCAGTTAAAGTTCGATTGATCGAGTCAAGTGCATTTCTATCAATTTAATATGTGCAGTCAAAGGTCCGAGTCCGGTCAATTTTTATAACTGATACAGAGAGAACATACGATGAAGAAAAATGACTTAATTGTATAAAAATTTATATTTTCAATTTATCTATTATCAAGAATCATTTTAATTGTATATATACATTAGTTTGGGGTGTTATAAGCATGTGACAGCCCGACGATATTATTGTCTCATCATATTCATGCAAATATGCATTATTTTTTTATTCATATTCATGAATTTGTGGAAATCTATGTCAAATTTATTTCCACCACTGTGACTCATCTTTGGCTTGACGATTTATGTTTTTTATATTTCTAATTTTATGGTTTTTACTTAGTTGTTTTATTATTTATTAAACTATGACTTAATAATAACTTTTAGGAGAGATGTGAGGATATTAGCATAGGTGCAGTTATATTGAAATTTGACAATTTGGTTTTTGTTGAAATGTGAACATCAGTCACTTTGTATTGGTCTTTGACTGATTTTTACATTACATAAAATCATTGGAGCTTTTTTTTCATATTTACCTAATTATTGGTATTAAACAAATTTTGAAGTGTTAGTTATTACCATATGTTGCTGCATCATATTGGTATCGAGTACAATCACATTTTTTATAAAGATATGTGTTGTATGATATTTGTAATATAATATTGTTATATGGTTTTTCCAACATTGATAAATAAATTAATAAACTGACATATTAATGACTTTTTTATTTTGTATGCTAGAAACATTACAGATGAATACATCATCATTGAAAACACTAACAAAAACGAGGTCTGATTCATCATTAGATCAACAAATTGAGTCCAATCATTAGTTTAATTTGAAATATATTAACTTTCTTTTGTTTTGTTAATTGTTAATGTGTGTGTGTATTTCATATTTTAAATTTGTTTTCGTATTTGTAGGATTGATGTCACCAAATAAAGATTGCGATTATATTTTTATAAGACAATTGAAAGCATTTGAAGAAGAGTGAATCATTAAAGTATCCATACTTCGAAAAGATTCCATTGAGTTCTACAACAATAAGAACGGCCATGTTGAAGTTTTAAAACTAATAAGAAAGATATAGATGTATTATATAATGTCAGAATTAGTCCAATTAGACTAATATAGTAATATGTTATTTTTTTATAATGTTTTTAGAACAATCAACATGATCGCCAGAAAATAAAATAATAATAATAAAAAAGTTGTATGACGTTGACAAAAAATACCGTGTACAATATATATTCTTAATTCTTTTTACCAATTTTAATTTTTCTTTTAACAATATCAATTACTTCAAATACTTTAAAAACAGTATTAATACTTAAAAAATGTTACGCGAATCATTCATTTTATATATTAGAAGTGCAACACATGTTCTTACTACTAGTGAAATAAGAAAGAAGAATTTACAAGACCATTTAAATTTGTAAAATAATAATTGCACTTCAAAATCATTAATTCATTATACGTAAAGTTGTCCATTCAAACAATATACTAAATTAGGCTAAGGCCAAACTCCACATTCTTACCTAACCTTGAATGAATTTTACAAAAAAACGTTAAGTATATAAATACCTTTCTGTGCCCATGTTCACCACTTTCCAGAAATAAAAAAATAAAAATCTAAAAAGTCTCCTAGGTTAGTGGAGGCCATTATTTTGTTGAGTGGATTTGCTGTACATGCACCGTGAGAAAATTATTGGTGCACCGAACAGCCAGCTAAATCCACCTTCAACGGGGCCCTCCAGTAAAATAGTGACATGTGTGACCCACTTAAATTATCAAATAGAATAAGGTTATTCATCTAAATTGAGCCATGTTGCATAGATCAATACTGATTATTATACTAATAACATTTCTAAATAAAGAGGAAGAAAATTCATTTATTTATTTTATATTGTATTCATTTTTGTAATTAGGTGATGATAGTAAGACCTTTATGATTATCAACAGTTTTGCCTTTGAAGTGTGATCTTCCCTGTCCTGGCATGAAGAATTATAATAACTATTCATAACAATGGTTGAAAATAATTTCGGAGAAAATAAATTATAAAAAGTTGAGACAAATTGATGCAACATATTATAGGTGTAGTGCTGCCAGCATTACACCCGTAACTTGAAATACCTATACAAGTAGAATAGTTCTAAACAATATCACTAATCAATAAACAAGTATGCGAAAGCATAATATAGGTTCACAATATAGGTTCACGTGAGTCTCAATATCACAATCCCGAAAAGTAGCGTAGCATAGAACCAGCTCGCAAAGGAGCGGATGAGTTATATGTATTTCAGACTAGCATAGCATGAATCTGTTGAGTAACACAACTATTGAAATTCTGTATCTCAGTTTATGCAATTTATACTATCAATCTGAGACTGCAAAACAAGCAGCCTAAAGTTCTGTACTAGATATGTCGAAAATGAAAACAAAAAAGAAAACTAGTAAAAAACTTTGACATTGGAAATTGCTTTTTGTACTGTGATCTATCTGCCTTCATTAGTTATCAACTGGGAGAAAACTCGGCTTGTTGTTATATCTGAAGAAACATCGTTGCTATCCCCCTCGACCACAACACCAACTCCGGGAACAAATCTAGAAGATACATCGGTTTCAGCTTGAGATTCTATTTGCATTTCACTTTCTTGAAGTCGAAGTGCGTGTTCCAAATTCCACAAGACATCACCCATAGTAGGCCTATCAACACCATAATCAGACAAACATTTCTCTGCTGTTTCACTAAATTTCTTCAATGAACTTGGGTTTATCTGTCCTCTGATACGATGGTCAACAATTTGTTCAACCATACCTTTCTTTTGCCATTCCATAGCCCATTCACCTAAATGCACCTGCTCGCGGTCAAGCAGTGGATCCACTGCAGGTCGTGCACAAAGAACCTCGAAAAGCACAACCCCAAATGAATAAACATCAGACTTGTCTGTCAACTGCTGCCTACGAAAATACTCAGGATCAAGGTAGCCGAAGCTGCCTTTGACACCTGTACTTACATGAGTCTCGTCAAGACACGGGCCAGATTTTGAGAGGCCAAAATCACCAACCTTAGCAACATAATTGGCATCAAGTAAAATGTTAGTCGATTTTATGTCACGATGGATAATCCCTTGTGCTGAACCTGTATGAAGGTAATGTAGACCTCTAGCTGCACCAATGCATATTTCTAGCCTTTGTTTCCAAGATAAAGGGGGTAATCCAGAACCATATAAATGATTCCTTAAAGGCCCTTTCTCCATATACTCGTAAACAAGTATCATTTCGGATTGTTCTTCACAGTAGCCCACTAGTGAAACAAGGTGATGATGGCGAATCCTCGACAAAACTGTTATTTCAGTTTGGAATTCGGGTAGTCCCTGCTGGTTACCAGGCACACGTCGTTTGATAGCAACTTGGAAGTTCTCTTGAAAAATTCCTTTGTAGACTATGCCAAAACCACCTGAACCAATTATCAGACTCTCGTCAAAATTATTTGTAGCCAATTGTATATCAGCAAACGGAATCTTCATACCATAACAAATGACCGCCCCTTCCAATAACGTGCCATGGGAGCTGACTCCGTTTACACGAACAGGAGTCCATCCTGTGCTTTCAACAAGTCTTGGTTCGGGTTTTCTCCTTCTGCATTTGAGTACTACCAATGTACTAAGAATTGCTAAGCTTAACACAAAAGATCCACCTCCAACTGAACCAACCAAAATCCAAATGTTTTTCGTCTTAGCCCTCTTTTCTGAACCCACAGGATTCACTATTTTCATAATCTCAACCCCATTTAAAATAGCATTCTTCCTCAAAATATTACTGAGGTCAGAAGGACCAACACTAATCCGAACAATGTTTGAATTATCCAAGCTTTGTACAACAAAATCGACGAAAATAGGCGACGCAAGCTCATGGAATGCAAGCATAGACAAATCAAGATCTTTGAATGCAATGATCCCGTTTATATATACATTGAAGTACAACGTCTGAAGTGCAATGCTAACAATGTCACAGAAATGCAAACGAACAAAGTGCAGAGAATCCTCCGATCTTACAGGAAAATCCCATGTTATATTGAACATAAAATTAGAGCTTCGCTTATCTATATTCATCTGTTGTGCAGTCATGTATACATTGTCTGGGGCAATTTCTCTAGTGGCACCTCCCGGTTGGTAATTAGGAGGATGAATAGTCTTAGCAATTTTTGCAGCAGATTTCAAGACAAGAAAATCTTCATCTGGAATCCAATTCCTCCAAAGGGTATCATTAAAAGGAGTTAATTTTGATCCTCCAACATTAATCCTATGAACAGTTTCTAAAATTTTGGACGAAATATTCTGCTTAAAGTCTTGAATTCCATTAGGACTAATCAATGTTAGCCCTTCGTCAATGATGAAATCTCTTGGTGCTGAAAACACTTCAATTGCATTTACATATGCAGAATCGGAATCACGAGTTGGCATGAAAAGAATTTCAAGCTCGTCTCTATTAACCATCAAGATAAACTCTTTAAGGATAGTAAATTGAGCAGAAAAGTTGCTTAAAAGTGAATTTCCATTAGCTGAAACTACGAAATTTGCATTCTTGAGATCATAATCCTGAGAACTGAATGGAGAGAAATGAAGACGGACTAAGTGGAATCCTACGTTCTTGATGTTGAATTTATAGCTTGAAACAGAAGTGAAAACTCTAGCTGTACTGTGAAGTACAGAAGAATTTGATGCTGGGATTGGATTCGTGAGAGAAACCGATTTACCTTTAGATAGATACGAAGAACCATTCTCGGATGAATCCCCAGTGAAGTATCTGTTCTGGACTACAATAGTGTTTATGCTTGATCCACAGTTGATAAGAAAATTATCTTGGGGAATGAAAGCAGTTGAGAAATGGATGAGAAAGACGGTAAGAGAAAGAAAGTGAAGAAATTTGGCATCCATGGATGTGAATTTTGGTTGAATCTTTAGAAGAACTAAAGAACTTATAAGTGGATTTCAGTGGAAGACAGAGAAAAAGTATGACATTTTTGTCAACAAGAATCAGAGAATTTCTTCGAAAGTGACACAAGATATGAAATTTTATGACACGGCCTAATACATGACGATTCCATACCAGATATAGATGGCTTTCTGTTAACGGGCTTGGTCGACAAGGAAGCCCTTAATTCTCATGCAGTATTAAACGGAAAAAAACTAGCATGAATTCTTGAAAAGGAAGAAGATTTCCCCAGGAAGTGAAGAATTTGCTTTTAAATCTATGAGAAATGGTAGTAACAATTCAAGAAATATGAAGCTTTGCATGCCACGATGGTCATAATGGTATGTAAGACTCGACGATGTAATGGATAAGGTTGTAACTTCTCTTTCTTAGTGTTCAAAACTCTACAGTCCACTTTGGTATAAATGAATTTTTGCCCAAGTCTTCGATTCTCTTCGAATTTTCTAAAACGAGGAAATCAAGTGCCAGATAGGTTGGTTATCGATAGTCGAACTTACCTGTACTAGTACTCATCGGTGGATCATTTTGCAATCCATGGAAAATGATTAGTTTTATTCCATTGCACCGAAAGCAAAGGCAGTGGCAGTTTTATTCCACTGCACCATCCAATCGTTGGTTTATTTCTTATATATGTTCACACTGAACTCAAAAACTTCATCTAATATGGAAACCTTTGTTTAATCTAAGAGTTTCAGACTCCTTGGCTCCGCACTTATCCCCAAACATATATTGATTATCCCTGTTGACTTCAATTAGATTTGAGAAGGGTAAATAGCACAACGTCCATACCTTTCAATGTCAATATACAAAACGTTCATACCCTTTATTTTTTAACATTTTCACCCCTACTTTGCACTTTTCATTACACAAAAGGTCATTTTCAACAATTTTTTCAATAAAATAATGATTTTACCCTTCTATTCAAATGAAACAAAAAGAAAATAAAAGAAAAAATAAACAACTAATTGCAATCATAGTCCTAAATTTTTCAAAATATTACAGATAAGTCCTAAATTTTCCACCACCCCACTTTCACAACCCCACCAAGCGGCCATCTATAGATCTACATAGCACCACCTTCTAGCCACCACGCCCTCCAGACTCTACCACCACTAGCCTCGCTTCACTCTCTCCAACATCCTCTCCCACAGTATTGGTCACATTAACCCTCACCTCGACAATTCTATACATGACCTCACATCAATCAAACATGCATCAAATCATTCTACTATAATCTAAACATTTAACAGTGACGCCGTTCATTTTGCCAAACTCTTCTCCTTCAATTCATGCACCCCACAACACTAAATTCCCAATTGGCATCAATCGAACCATCAACAAACTCAAACGGCAATGAGTGTGAATCTAATTGAACCGATTATCTCCACAACCGTTTCAATTTCTTGTACAAACTCTCCACGGGCGCGATGCACGAAGAGAGCTGTCTGACCAAAATTGGTGGATCCTAAATGCTCCAATCTTCAAATTCGTGTGGGGGAGGACGGTGGGGGAGTGAAGTGAGATTGGTGGTGGTGGAGTCCAATTGGCGTGGTGACCGAAAGGTGGTGTTATATGGATCTATAGGTGGTAGCTTGGTAGGTTGTAAAAGTGGTGGTGGTGGAAGATTTATGATTTCTTTGTAGTTTTTAAAAAAATATAGGGAATAGAAGGTGGAAGGTAGGGGTGAAAATATCAAAAAATGGTAATGACGTATTGCACAATAATATTGAAAGGTGTGGATGTTTTGTGTTGTTTATCCTTTTGAAAAAAATAATTCTGACGATTTTAGAGGCAAATTAATAACATATTTAAAGTCAAACATATTATTTAGTTGTGCTTAAAACTTAAAAGTAAGTCAAGTTTAATTTTCTTGATTTCTAGAAAAGTAATTTTCAATCCCAATCAGAACTAGAAAATGGCGAAACTTTTATGTCAACTGATAGAGCCAATCTTCATTTGATGAGATGCCCGTATAAAAAGAATGCCAAATTCTGTCCTTGTGACTCAAATTATTACAAGCGGGATTTTTTTTTTTTTTTTACAAAGTGAGAATATTTGTGTTTTCTAACGTCTTAAATATCTTTACATAAAATACATTTTTTTAGCTAGTTAAATCGACCTGAACAGTTCAAAATTTACTTAATTTTGCTCTATTAAAATATATGTTTTTCTAATAAATTTAACACGTGTTGGATTTAGGGTGAGTGGAGTAGCGACACTATGAGGGGGACGGGAAATGCAGTGCGGCAGGGAACAGGTTGGGGGTTGTGTGGTTGATTAGTGGGAAAGAAGACATGAAATAAGGCAAGGAAGGAGGAAATAACGGAACAAAAATATTCTACAATTTTAAGAAATACAATGTTATTTTAATAATTTTGTATGACTAAAACGTTTTTTCCATTACACACCTTTAACGCGGTGTCTATTCAAATAAATTCTTCTTACTAATAATTTGAAATTAAAAGAAGGCAGTCCATAATATGATCATGATTCGATCTTTTTAAAATTCAAATGAAGAAAGGAATTCTAAAATTTGTGTTTCTCAAGTGTATCGCCTCTTGGGCCGAAGTGAAGTAGTCGAATACAATTGATCTATTAAATGGAGCCTGACGGCCCAGCCCATATTACAGAACAATCTATCAATCGAAATCTTGTGTTTTCTCGCCACGTGGTCCAATAGAATATTCCAATGACATACAACGCCACCAGGTAGCTGATAAAATAACTAGGATGATGCTACACGGCCAGGGTTGAATAACTACTCCCCAAGTGCATTTACCCAAATAACTACTCCCCAACCTCGGCACTGTCGCCGGAGCATTAGTGCAACAGCTCGCCGTCAATGGCATTGCCGGCGTTTCCATTGCACCTGACCACTCTTTCATCTTCCTCTTTGTCAACATTAATCAAAAGGCCAACTCTCTGTACCTTCTCAGTTGGCTCAATTTTCATATACAAACATCCATCACATTTTTCTTCCAAGATTTTTCGCGAGAATCCTGATAGAAATCACCCTTTAATAGTCAAATCTCAATTGAATACTCCTTTGATTTCCCCTCAGGACCATTGGGGTACATGGACTGCACTATTGACCACAGGCACTATCGGCCTATGGTAATTTAAATTTATAGTTTCAATTTTTTCATGCTGTCACTTCCCCTCTTTTCTGGGCCTTGTTCTTGAATTTTTTATGCTTCTGTTTACCTTATTAAGATCCATTTTCAATTTATTTTATTTTATTTGTAGAACCATCATATCTAGATGCTCGAGCTAATAGAGAGGGAGCCATTAATTCATTTCAATTCAATCTTCCACGTGCTTTCACGTACAGGCTGGATTCATTTTCATTGAAGTCTGATTGGTGCAAAATTTTCTCATTTATAATTCAAGACGAAACCTTGAAACAAAATATTTATTTGCTCTGATATTGTTAAACTATTTTGGCATTTAAATTTAGTCTTCAACAGTATTTGTGTAAATGTTTTTCAGTTTTCTTGAATCCTGCGTAAAACAAACTAGTTTATTGGTGTGTGATTAATGGACTGAAGGTCAGAGAAGACCAAGATTGGGAGAATGGTGAGTGCTGCACTAGTGAGCATTTTACTTGGGCTTGTGGCGAGTAATATGGGGATTATTCCATTTGAATCACCGGCGTATTCAACAGTGTTTCAATATTTGCTACCATTAACAATACCTTTATTATTATTCAGAGCAGATATGAGGCAAGTGATACAGTCGACCGGGACTTTGTTCCAGGCTTTCTTGTTAGGCTCAGGTCAACTCTTTACTTATATTTTGAATCCATGTTCCTGATATTGGCTATGCACCATTTTATTCCAAATAAATTTTGTACATGTTCACAAGGCATATGTTTTGCAGCTTGTGCCTTCTCTTATGTGCTTTATCCAGGACATTTATCGAGGTTACTTTACTTGATCACAATTTTTATTATATCTGTTCATTAGATATGAATAAATACACCAGCATGAGAGATGCAGAACCCTGACTTACAGGATTAATTAGGAGAAGATAAAATATGTTTTAACGGAATTTATAAAATAGGAGGTACTTCGTCCCTTACAAAAGCCAAACTCTTGAGACTCCATTTGTGTGCATTATTGCTCAAAATAGCTTAGTCTTATTTCAAGAGCTAATAAGAAATTTTAAAGGTCCGAAAGAATCGATTGCTTTATCAACTTTATTTGAAGGCCAAGGAGTAGCAATGCACAGTCCATCCAAATAAATTGGATATCTTGGCACAGGACAGGGTTGAAAATAGAAGTGAATGATATGTTTTCAAGATAATGCCTGCTTCCAGTTTCACCCACCAAGATTGCCATTTGCGAATTATTTTGGTCAAAATTGTATGCAGACCAGATAACTTTTAGACGTCTTAATGTTTGTATTGTAATTCCTTAGCATGTTTGTTGTTTTGGCAAATCAGACTCATTTTTAGGTAGACATTTCCATCTTTATTTCTTTAATATTTCATCTGTAATAAATTTACTAATGGCCTAACTCATTGCTTTTTTGATTGTCATATATGTTTCCTTTGACATATCTGTATTGGAATGCTCTACTCTCTTTTTTTCCCCCACTGAGAATCAGGTTTATAAAAAATGTAATTTAAACAAAAAGGTAGCTAAAATAATCTCTCAGCCCCGGAGGTTGAAACCATTTGGTTTGACCAGAATGACAAGGAAGCTGATAATTGATGCAAAACTAACTAATATTTTGAATCGTTCAGTTGTTCCTTGTTTCAATTTGTTTCACACCATATTTGCAAAACCAAGCAATCCATATGAAAAATGGACTCTGTACTAAATTTTTCATGTCACAAAATATAGTTAACATCTTAGCATATTACACTCTATTCATGAATTTAGCAGTCACATTTGACAGTGTCTTTAGTAAGTTGAAAATTTTATTGAATTCATTCCTGATTGCTAGAAAGTGCATAATTTTGCTCTTCTTTTTATAAATGAATAGCATAACCACTACTAGCTCGATACTAGCTAAAATTGTTTTTGTGGGTGATTATTGAAATAAGCTAATGATCTTTTATTCTAAATCATATTCTAATCATGTACAACATTACCATTGTTGAGAAAACTTTCTGCATTACTAATACTTTGTTCTACACATGAATTTCCTCGTCTGATTCTATATATCTAGTGCAACTGCTGATTCTGTTTCCTCTGATGTTGCAGTTGCAACAGTAGTTGGAACAACAGTGGCATTCCTGATGGTACCCATGAGATCACTCGGCCAGGATAACTGGAAAGTAGCTTCTTCTCTCATGGGTAGTTATATTGGTGGAGGCAAGTGGTTTAAAAATGTGACAATTTTCTTTGATGCAATCTTCTTAGATAACATACAGCCGCAGCTTTCCGTTAAACATCTGGTCTCGACCTAATCCCCGAAATCAGTAGGCTGGATGCTGCCTTTTTAAAGTCTCATTTTGGCGTAAATAGCTTTTTTCTCTTGTTTCACTTTCATTAGTTCATGATTGGCATGCAGTACTAGACAGGACCAAACATTATAACAAACAAGATTTTAACTTCTTTTTTCCCCTTAATAGCTTCAAGTGCTATGCAATTCTCTCTACAATACATGTCATTAATGCATATATTTGTTTATGGCCATTTTTTATTTTTTGCATGTTCATCACTGTGATTGTTGCTTGTTCATGGTTTATGCAGCTATCAATTATGTTGCAATCTCAGAGGCACTTAGTACTTCTCCGTCAGTTGTAGCTGCAGGTGTAGCTGCAGATAATGTCATTTGTGCTGTATATTTTGTTGTATTATTTGCATTAGCCTCAAAAATACCTTCAGAGGCTTCAACATCAACCAATGGTACGTATGGATTTCAAGTTAGAACATCACAAACTTAAGATGCGTTATATGATTTGGTCCATTGTTCATTGGACATTTTCTTGTTTAGAGTATGAAAATATATTTTCTTTTTATGTAACAATGTTAATATTCCCATTCCCCATTTGCAAAATTATGTCATGGCTAAACAGATATAGCTCGTTTGCTAAGTTAGTATAGTGTTGGACAATATTAGAAAAAAATAGATGCTAAAATCGTATATATAGTACTTTTCAGTTTTATCCAATGCAGTGTACCAAATATACTCATGATGTGTTACAACAGCCTGAGAATGACATTCAAATTTTCTTTCCTACAGATGCTTCTACAGCTATGAAGTCCGAGGGAAACAAACTTTCCGTGCTCCGTATTGCTACTGCACTTGCTGTTTCATTCGCTATATGCAAAGCTGCCACTTCTCTTACCAAATTGCTAGGAATTCAAGGAGGTGATCTTACTGCAATTACAGCAATTGTCGTGGTTTTAGCAACTTTGCTTCCAAAATACTTCTGCCACCTTGCACCTGCTGGTGAAGCATTTGCTGTAGTATTGATGCAGGTAACTTAAAACCTACTACACATTGTATTGGTTTGTCATAGTTAACCCTGGCTCCTATGTTCTATGATTTCCATCCTTAAGACCTGAACGTTCACTCGAAGAGGCCCGGTACAGTTTTGTTTGGGGCTTTTTGCAATACAACATATGTAAAGCGATAATTCTTTGTCAGGTCTTGGGTGTCTTGATCTTGAATTCCTTCCAGTCTTGTGCCCTTATGAGCTGAAAAAGCGAATTTCGTATGAGCACTGTGACAAGGCTGTACCATAAATTGACTGGCATCGAGTTTCTAGTCTCAAATATAGTTAATGGATTTTGAAAAGGTGCCAGTAATTGATTCATAAACTGGTGAATCAGCAGCCAACTGCTCAAGTACAATACTGCTTCAAATTGGAAAATTTTGTTTAGTAAAAGGCTGCATTGTTCCGCTGTTCACATACCTACGGTTCTGAATTTAAATGATTTTGGTGCAATGAATATTCTTCCTAAATGACAATGACTGACAATTTCTTGCAATAGAAATCAAGGTGATACCAATCGAGAATAAATTAGGTGACAGTTACAATGGGAACATTCAACTTTGTAGTTAGGGATTTGACTAAATAGGATTTTCTAGTTCTCGGTGACTTAAGCTGTTGGAAAATGTCTTTGGTAGACTTGAAGTTTTTGTTAGTGATGTTGTGTCTTGTAGAAAATATTGGAAGATAAGACATGTAGACCAAATTTAATTCCAGTTGATATAGTTGCGGAGGGATTTTTCTTATTGGATCTTTTGGTAAATGTCGCGATGAATCTAATAGGTTGATGAAAAACCAATCATGTAGCTGACTTCAAATTTTTTGGTATAGTTGTTGATCTTGTTGTCTGCAGAGTCGTTAAGTAAAAAAATTCTTCTTTTCTCACACCAAATATTGTGATGTTACATCATTACATGTATTGACCAATAATTCTATTGGATTATCTTCTTTAAATTACCATATCTTCTATGAACAGGTATTTTTTGCTGTTGTGGGTGCCAGTGGGAGTACATGGAATGTAATCCACACAGCACCTGGTATTTTCTTGTTTGCTTTCATTCAAGTGACTGTTCATCTCCTTGTGATACTTGCATTGGGAAGATTGTTCGGATTGGACTCAAAACTGTTACTGTTAGCATCGAATGCTAATATTGGAGGTCCTACGACAGCAGGTGGAATGGCTACCGCAAAAGGATGGGGTTCTTTGGTCATTCCCGGCATTCTAGTAGGGATATTTGGAATATCAATAGCGACCTTTCTGGGCATTGGTTTTGGAACGTTAGTTCTCAAACACTTGTGAATAGATATACGTTGCGTAGATTTTCAACTCACTGTGTAAATTTCTGATTTAATTCTGTGCTCTGCCATTGGAAATATTCTGTGTTTCTGCGCAACTCTTGCAACCTGTTGTGTATGCAGGAAAGATTTATTTAAACTGGTTGGTTGGTTCATAATTGAAGAGCAAAAGAAAATTAAATCTTAGAACCTGGTATTGTTGATATACCTTAAAATTATGTTCACAGTTTTGTAATTTTAATTGATCCTTTTTTCTCGTTGTAATATTTTACACAGTTGAATGTATGTAGTTACTATGTATGAATAGTTTTCTTAGTTTTGGTTAAGGGGTTGTTACGTCTTGCCTTATAATGATGATTCCTTTTTTCGATATATGAAATAAATATTGATTTTATAAATTAAAAGTTTCTTGAAACTTGTTTTTAAGTATTGATTTTCTAAGATAAAGAATATTTTGAATTTAGAGTGTCATGCTCGAGGAGCTTCGACAACTCTTAACAAATTGTCCTTTTAAAATTGAATTCAAATACTAATATTTTGATTTATTTCAGATAAAAAAAAAAAAGATAAATCTTTTAGATTTTATGTCCATTAATTTGTTTATATTCTTTTGGTTTTCCAATTTGCTCGCGTGCACGGTGCACCCTACCAAGATGTCAATTTCTAGTTAGATTTATCATTTACATTATTTTCTCTTTTTTTTATTAGTTTGTTATTTTCCCCCTCTCTACATGAAGAGCAATAGGTCAAACTATATACTTTTGGACAGATTTGAATTGTATTAGCCTCTTATATTGTACTGCAAAACCCTAAAGTCAACTGTACTTGCACAGTTCTGTAGCAGTAGTACCATCTGAAATGCTATTTCCTTTTGGCAAGGTACAAATTTGCTAGATGTTGATGCTAAAACTTGTATGCATGCACAAGAGGAAAATTAAAAGATATGTTTGTTTTAATGAGAAAAAAAAGCATCAAAATTGGGCTGTTTTAATTAGTATCTTAAACCTAATTACAGTACGAGGCTATAAGGTATTTTAAGCTGCAAAAGCGACCTTGCTGTCACGATGATCCGCTGTTGTTTGAATTTGTAGAAAAGAAAAAGAATTATATATATATCCCTTTCCAATGTGAAAGGTCACATAAACAGCAACTTGTGTGCTTTTGACTATACTAAGAATAACCAAGCCTCCATTTGGTAGGGGATTAAAATCAGATTTTTAGTAAATTTTAATAGAGTTAATGAAATGTGTTGTTAAAAATAATAGTTGACTTTAATTTAAATTAAAATCTTTTAATTTCTATCAAATATAGGCTAAATGAATAAATTTGTTTGTAGAGAGGAAAATGCCGGTGTTGATGTGATAGATTTTGATCGACTGTTTTAAATCTTGTTTTTTGTGCAAAGTTCAATGAAAATTTGCCACTCGACATTCTCAGAATTTCCCTGACATTTTCCAACGGTACATGTTGGATCTTTCTAACTAAATTACACTCACTTGTTTAGAAATTGGATTAATCTTTATGTACCAAATCATTTACATAAAATTTTACCTAGGAGACACGTGGTGATCCCCTATTGCGGGGCGCCTGGGCCTACAGGTGCTCCCCCAATAGGGGGCCGCCACGTGTCTCATAGGTAAATCATTATGTAAATGGTTTGGTACACGTAGCAAGATCCTTAAAAATTTAGCCACCTGAAAACTGAACTTGCAGTACAATAATTCCCTGTACTTGTGCATGAGTCATGCTGTTTTTCTCCTCCATATATGGTGACGCATCATAATTATTTTATTCGTGTATACATCACAGAATAATACCAAGCATATGAGGGGAGGAGCCAGGAATTCATCATACGGGGGGCTAAAATTTTCAAAACGTAATGTACCACCTCCAGCACCACCACCTCAACGTCGGTCCCAACGTGGCCTCAAAACCAAGCACTACCACTACCACCACCTCAAAACCAACAACTCCCTCACCCACAAGAAGAAAACTCCCAATTCCAGTCATTCTCAAAACCTTCAAGAAGTAGCTAAACGACCTATTAGTAGATTTCAAGATCGAGGTTTTTAAAATCAGATTTCAAAACCATTCACAGATTTCAAAACCTTCAAGAAGTAACTAAACGAGCTATTAACAGATATCAAAACCTTCAGTCCATTTTCGTAATGGTGAAGAATCCACGAAAAATCCAAAAACAAAAAAACATGTCAGTTATCGTCAATTAAATTCACTCTTTTGCAGATGCAAGGAGAAAAATCATTACTTACAACTAAATCAGAATTTTCACTGTCATAGACAATGGACGCTTCGAATTGTAAATCTTGAGATAAATTGGTAAATTTAATTACAATTGCAACCAAAAATTTGGCCATCCCCAAATAAGCTCAGACTAATCACAAGTAGCCGGCAGGGGCAATGCAATATGCAATCAGGTTGAGGTTTGGCCGTCTAATTGCAATTCTATAATCCCTCAGAAACAACCTCTCTGATTGTACAAGTTATGGTTCTCCAATGATAGTCCAAACCTTCCAGTAACAAAGATTATCACTCAGAAAATCCCCAAATACTAATTTAATAATTTATTAAACAATAAACATTCATAATTTCCAATTTTAGATATTAATTAAAATTTAAACGTTTAACATTTATTATTATTTATTAAGCATTTGTCGATTATTTACTACATCAATTACAATACATCATGGAGACATGGATTCATCATTTATATAATATGACTAAATTCTAGATTTACCGATTAAAATTTACAAATTAGAAATAAGAAATTACAATACCTTACCTTGGTATGATGCACTGCGCCGCCGGCTAGAAGACGCCGTCTCACGGTCAGAACTCAGGTCGACGGAGCTGCAGCTGCTGGAGCACTCAGGTCGCTGGTCGGCGCGAAGTCGCGGACAGAAGGTTGCTGCTGGCCAGCTGGGGAATGGGGATTTAGTTTAGGTAAGGCCGTAAGGGCCACTTGGCTGGAAATTGGAATCTTGGATTGGGTATTTGGGTTTCTCTTCTCAAATTGAGGGTGGGGGGAATTTGGGCTTTGGGCCATGGCAGTGGGCTGTAGCCTGAATTCATCCAAATTTTTTTTTTTCATATGCTGGGCTTGGGCGAGGGTGGGCTACAGCCCACCCCAGCCCACCCCTGTCTCCGCCATGATAGCCATGAAATCATACATACAAACAAGACTTTCTGGAAAAAAATATGGCCACTCATTGTTTTCTTTGACAAATCTCATTGGTATCCAGATTTCAGGACGAGGAGTCCATACAAGCAAATCCACTGCTGAGAACATGAAATTCAGGGTTTTATGGCAGATTATATTTTTCTTGGTTTTTGTCGGATATATCTTTATTTGGGTTATGTTGCCCACAAAAACTTACAAAACTTCATGGACCCCAAAGTTGAATGGAAAACTCAATTCCACTTATTTTCGAGAGCAAGGTATAGCTTGTTAATTTCTTCATTTTTTATTTTTTTTGTGCGTGCGTACTTGCTATGACATTGTTGATTTTTTTTCGAAAATTTTCTCATGCAATCATGTAAATGATGTAATCTGCACTTTTTTACAGGGACAAATCTTCTTTTGTTTAGTTTTCCAGTTATGTTCATTGCTGCAATGGGCTGTGTTTATCTTCATTTTCAGAAGCAATCATCGAACTCCGGAAGGTATGTTCTTAATTTCTAGGTAGTTCTCTAAGCCCCTGTTTGGTGCACATTATTTTCAAAAGAATGCATTTTTTTGGTTGATGTGATGGAGAATATGTGGTTGAAAAAGAAGGAAAAGTTATTGATGTGATGGAAAATATTATCTTATTGGAGAATGTGTTGTTGAAAATGAGTAGAAGAATGAGAACGAAAAAAAAAAATGTAGCCAGTTAGGAATTTTTGTTAATCATTTAATCTAAAAGCTTACACTATTCGTCCAACACACACCTAACATGCAGACGGAACTCATTTTCTAATTAAAAATCCATCCAAGTGCGCAGTTATCGTAAGTGTGTTGACAATAATTAAGTTCTTTTGCAGTTCGAAGGGAAAGAGCCATTGTGTTTCAATGAAACGTCCGGCAGTAGTGAGGGCTCCTCTGGGAATTGTGAATGGAGTTGAGCTGGCATTTGCTGTCATGTTCATAGCACTTATGATATGGTCTCTTGCAAATTATTTATATGTCAGTTTTGGCGCCCTCCATATGCATACACCAGGAGAGAAAGTGTATGAACCAACAACTTAACTGTTCAATCTATATATTCTTGTTGGAAATATTTAATCCTTTATTGCGTGTTTAGTAAATTGAAATGGACAGTACTGTACAGGAAAGAATTAAAGGAAAAAAAAAGAAGATAAAAACTCTCAAATATCCAGACATTAGATTGGACAACTGATATATTGTATCTCATGCCTCTCTTCCTTAATAGTCTCTTACTCGATTTTTGCGTACTGATCATGTTTGTTACACGCTGGAGTATTTATCCTAAAAACAGTTTCGTACCAAATGTGTTTTCTTCTTAAATACTTGCTAATATGAGTTTTCCCTTTGAGCAGTAAATATACTTGATTTTTCTGCCAATGGGTTTTGCAGGTGGCAAGCAAAATTTCGCAGTGTATCCCTGAGGCTTGGGTACATTGGAAACACATGCTGGGCATTTCTATTTTTCCCAGTGACACGTGCATCCTCAATATTGCCTCTTGTTGGGCTCACATCAGAATCTAGCGTGAAATATCATATCTGGCTTGGGCATCTTTCAAACGTTCTTTTTGCTGCACATAGCATAGGATACATCATCTACTGGGGGGCAATGACTAATCAAATGTACCTGGTACATGCACAAACCTCTCTCTCTCTCTCTCTCTCTCTCAGGATTGAGCAAAGATGGGGAATCCAGAAGGCTCAAAGTTGACTTGGGTCAAGTTTTGATCACCTGGAATTTGGAAAAATAATACTGATTTTCGAGTATAAATGGACTTTTGATCAAAACTGGAAAGCATTCGAGGCCATGGGAGTTTGGCCGAAATCCTTAGGGTCAAATGGGCACTTTCTTCACTTTCTTGGAAAATTGTGCTTCATCTTATTGTTTTACTTTAACAGTGGCTTTATATGCGAGATCATCAAATTTGTTTAATGGTTGAGATATGTTAAACTACAGTTTTATTCTATCAGTTCGTTGCTAGTTATTAATACGATAGACTCTAGAGTTTGTCAATAGGCTGTCTTTTTGAACAAACAGGATTTGATCTGTGTATTCATATTTCTTCACACTTCCATTGCATCAATATCTCCCACACACAAACTCACTGTCCCTCTACTAATACTAGAAGTACTTAATAACTGGTAATTGGTGATGCAGATGCTTCAATGGAGCAGTACATATTTATCCAACATAGCTGGAGTAATAGCTTTTGTGGTTTCATTGGGGATGTGGGCAACAAGTTTCGATCGGATCAGGAGAAAGTTTTTTGAAGTTTTCTTCTATGCTCACCATCTCTACATTCTCTATGTATTCTTCTACATATTGCATGTGGGAGTTGCCTATTTCTGCATGATTCTCCCTGGGATTTTTCTCTTCCTTATTGATAGATACTTGAGATTCTTACAGTCAAGAAGGAGGGCCAGATTATTCTCAGCACGCCTTCTGCCTAATGGCTCCATGGAACTCACTTTCTCCAAGAATCCAGGTGAATAAAAGTAGTCTGATGTTCCAAATTTCTTTCCGAAAGTTTAAAGCTTTTGCCAAAAGATCATGAATTCAAGTAGTCTCAACTTCACCAGATGTTGAAATTTTACTCATGTAAGGCTTTTAGTGTGTATTTAAATTCAACATGCACGAGTTGGAACGTTAAAGACAAACATAAAAAATTTGTCAAGCTCTAAATAAGATAGATCAACATGACACTCAAGAACATAAAATCCTTTCAACTCTCATTGTAATTTATACTTCGCGGTGTCAAATGTGTGTTAATCTTGATAGTATTTGTGGACCCATTGGAATATGTGGTTCAAAATGAAGTTTGATCATACGTAAATGATTTATAAATTATGCCACATGGAGGTCAAATGTGTTTGCACATAAGGGATGTGGTTGCAATGTAAATATATGACTAATGAGTTATATTCATCCATTGTTTTTAAACAAATAACCTTTACACGAGGTAGATCTAAGAGCAGACAAGGCTCTAAGGTTTCCACATGTTAGGTCTTTGACGAGGTATATGTTCAAGATATATAGAAATACAAATAAATATGTGTTTTCTTTTATTTAGCCGCTTAAACTTTTAGACGAGATGCATCAACAATACCTTTAAATCTTTTCTAATAAGTACTTGTTTTCCCCTATAGGATTGAGTTACAACCCCACAAGTGTATTGTTTATTCATGTACCAAGCATATGCAAGCTGCAGTGGCACCCATTTACAGTAATTTCCAACAGTAACTTGGAGGCAGATAAGATCAGTATTGCAATAAAAACTGAGGGAAGTTGGACTCAAAAGCTTTATAAACAACTTTCTTGTTCTTTGGATCATCTTCAATTCTCAACTGAAGGACCTTATGAACCTTCTTCATCTCATTTTCTAAGGTATGTATACATACTTTGTTTACAGCTTCATGAAATTATACTTTTCTCACTACAAAAAAAAAAAAGGATAATTTATGGAAAGTGTTTTACCGACTAAAATAATTTCGTCATTGGATATGTTTCCTAAAGTTGAAACGAATAGATTTGTGGACAAAATTTTCTAATAGTTGAACGATTGGAAGTATTAAAGAGAAGTCAGGCATGCTTTCCCATTCTTCTCGTCTCTAATAATTTACGCTTTTAAACGAGGTAAGATCATGCTAGCTGACAAAGTTTAATCTTGCTGCAGTCGGGATTCTTTGGTGATGATTTGCGGAGGAAGTGGCATTACTCCTTTCATTTCCATAATCCGAGAGATCATCTTCAGAAGTACACAACCAAACTTTAAAGCACCAAAAATTCTTCTAGTAACTGCCTTCAAAAACACAGCTGATCTCTCAATGCTAGACCTCTTGCTCCCTATATATGAAAATTCTATAGATATTTCCGAAGTACAATTACAAATAGAAGCCTACATCACAAGAGAAAACGATCAAAAATCCTTTGAAAATGCCCATAAACTCATCCAGACTAAATTTTTCCAGCCAAATCCATCAGATTCGCCGATTTCTTCAGCCCTTGGGAAAAACAGTTGGCTATTGCTCGGAGCTGTAATCTCGTCCTCCTTCATCATGTTTTTACTCTTTCTGGGAATCATCACTCGTTACCATATATATCCTGTCGAGAGGAGGGGACAGAATTACCATTACAGTTTTAAGATTTTATGGGATATGTTTCTTGTAATGGCTTGTGTATTTATAGGAACTAGTGTCGTTTTCCTCTTGCAAAAGAGAGAAAATTCTGTGGAAGAAAGGCACGCGGAAATGACAACACCAACCCCATCACCAGCTTCATGGTTATGTGCTACTGAGAGAGAACTTGAAAGCTTGCCTCAGCAGTCCCTAGTGCAATGTACAAAGGTGCACTATGGTGCTAGACCTGATCTAAAGAGTAAGTGCCTTTTTTGTGTTTTGGGAAAAAATAGGTAGTGTTTAGTATGCATTATTAGAAAAAAACTTACAGCATTTTAAATTTAGTCGCCGGACTTCTTTTCATTCTAAATTAGTCACCAAAGTCACCAAACTTTCATTTTTGTTTCAATATAAGCATCCTATTTGCCGAATCAAAAGAAATCCTGACGTGACACTAAGCCCCTGTTTGGGGTATGGATAAAAATTAGATTTTTAGCAGATTGATAAAAGTTGATGAAATGTATGGTTAAAAAGTTGATACATATTGTGGGTTGCATGAAATATGTGGTTAAAAATGAATTTGAAAAAAAAAAATGAGGACTAAAATCTATCGGTACTTTTGGTTTTATCGTCCATTTGGACAAAAATGATTCTGTTGAGTCAATAGTGTTTTCAACTACACTTTTTGAAAAAAATCGAAGAAAAAGGAAAAAATAAATTGACATTTTAAGGTCACGTTAATGTTGTTATTTAGCAAGCAAAGACGGACAAAGTGCCGAAGCCAAGACAGAAATTGAAGTTTTGTGACTAATTTGGAAAAAAAGTTTGTAATTCTTTTTACTCATATTCAGTATCATCTAGTCGAACATATTTAACATGTCTACAATGTTTAATTTGGTGAATTGTTGAAAGAGACGTATGCCTAGCCTAACACACACTTGATCTTTCTCATTAAAATCAAAGGAATACTTTTCGACTGCAAAGAACCAGACGTTGGAGTTCTAGTTTGTGGGCCGAAGAGCATGCGCCATGAAGTTGCAAAAATATGTGCTTCTGCATTGGCAGAAAACCTGCATTTTGAGTCCATTAGCTTCAATTGGTGATGCTTTTTTATTCTATACAATGGTCATTCTGTATACCCGTGCTTTGAGTTTTTTAATTTTGCAACTTTTGATGCTTGTAATATTGAAACGTGCTCTGTGCATTTCCTTTTTTATTACCACCTATGATTATCAGAGGAGACTGGCTTGTGTCTGTAACACTGTTATTTAGTGTAAATTCTAATGCTTGTACATTTGTTGAAGGGACAGAGCTAGAGTCGAATTTTAGGCTAGGATGAAATTTAGAAAAAGTAAATACCTGATAACCAAGGATTTAATAAAAACATAAAAGATTATCTTATTGAACTTGTGCTCGACTATATGTTACTGGGTAATTCCGTCAGTCAATTTTGAGTTTTATCACTCAACAAGAAATTCATCTTCTATTTTGTTACAAATTGTCGTCTTGACAAGTTTTGTTGTAAAAAATGCTAGCTCAATAGTTGCTATAGAAACAAGCAATATTAACACGAGATGAATCACTCTAGTCCTTATAATTTAATTTTTCTTACCTTTTCCTTACAATCAAAGACTGAATTATTCAGAAAGTGTACGTCTTTACTAAAACTTAGGATATCCCAAATTGCATCAAACATATTTTGTTGTAATTCACATCTTAAATTATGAATATCGGTGAAATTGTGGGAACCAAACTTCATTGCATAATTGCAAATATAATGATTAAAAAGAATTTCTAGAATCTAAATCTACACAGGTCTCTCTTATGGGGAGAGGTCTTGAATTCGAATTGTTGAAAAATGTGAAAAAATCTATGTTAGCCCAACAATACGTATATTAATGATACCGACATAATCCCACATTGGACTATGTCGCAGCGAACAGGCCAGATCTAATCTTATTAAATACGATACTTAACTCCATGGACTGATATATTATTGTGAAATTGACAAGTCAAAGTGGTAATGATGCTCAATTGCGACTTGCTCACGTTGTCGACAAGAGTGACCATTCTCGTAAACACAATCTAAGAGCATGTTTGGTAACAATTAAAATCAAATTGAAATTGAAAATATAACCGTTATTGAGTCACACCCGTCTAATAAAAGTCAATAATAACGACTAATTTTTCAATTTTAATCCGATTTTAATCTCTACCAAACAAACTCTAAACATGGTATTTCAACATTATGCTGAGAGCAAAAAGTTTTCAGTTTCTCATGCAAACTACTCAAATTTTTTGAAGGGCCTTTACCTAAGAAGAGGCTAACTAATAGCACTCGAGATGTCTTGAGATTTATGTTAAAAGGGCTTGAAATTATAGTTTGCAGCCCGAAACGCATACTCCATGAAGTTGCAAAAATATGTGTAAATTAAATGTTCGCACAATTGTAGAAAATACAAATATAGCATTTCCACCTTGGTAGGAACTTCTCAGGAGAAAAGCATTATTTTTTACCCCAGCTTTAACTGCAAAATAAATCTTAATTTCCACTGAATTCAAGGTCAACAATATAAATTATTTTGTCACTTCGTCACAAATCTATTTCGAGATTTAACAAGTTAGCAAACATATTTCTTCCATCTTAGAGGCCGTACAGAAATAGAGATGCCAAAGATTGCATCCGACTGAGGCAAACAAAAAGAACATTGCCCGAGCACAACATTTAAAGGAGGAGCCTCCTCAAAAAGAAAACAGAGCAATGCAACAATTGGAAAATTTAAATTTAAAAAACTAATTTGCTAGGAAAGACGAAAGAAAAAACTTCAACTGGTATAGAATTTCTATCTATCAACCACCCACCAGGCACAAGACATGATGGCGAGGCAAGGCAAGGCAAGCCATGGTCATTCTTCTCTCGAGCAATGCTCGACATAATCTATCTACCAAGGGAAGGGAAGCAACTTATCCTTATCATATCAGTCATATATTAAAGGATCTCTTACCGTCCCTAGCACTCCGGTGTACATCCCTTTGATCAGTACGTTGAACATCATTTTCCTTGTTGGAGTTGTTGCTCGCATCAAAATTATTGGACACATCATGCGGAAACCGCCTAACTGAACCATCATCATCGGATAGCCTCGCTCGATGTATCCTATCTTCATAACCAGCCTCAAACTTGCATCCCCTACCACCATTGGCCATGAAAGAAAATCTTCCAGGACGTGTTGTGGGTCTACAAGAATCGTCCGACTTCATTCGTCCAGAAGAACCAACAGAATCAAACCTTTCATTCCTCCTGAACATTCTCACTGGGGATCGCCTGTTCCTTAGACAGTTGTCCATAAAATTTCGCTCACCAACCCATCGGCAATTGCGCTGTGGTGAGAAGTAGCTTCTTGGTGGGGACATGTAGCCTTCTGCATTATCAGAGGCAAAACTGGGTTTTGAATAGGGCAGCCTCATTCTTTCTGTTCTAGAGTTGGACCTGAAATCTGGAGATCTGCTGTGGTATCTTGTACTCATGTTTCTTTCCTTGTGCAAGTTCCATGGGCGGGGAGATCGTGATCTAGATCTAGAACAAGATTTCCTACGGGTTAAGGATATATGAGAACCTCTACCGGGATTTTGAGAAAAGCTATTGTCCCTCCTTGATAAATAATGAGGCAATCGAGGAGCATCATCAGGAACAGGCTCATGGAAATCCTCCCTAATCTCTCTACCAACGCGTCTTGAATAATTACCAGAATTGACCCCGCTTCTATTATTGCCAGTGCCTCGGGCTAGAGGTACTCTCCTCTGAATGCCAAAACAATCATCCCTGTCAACTGGTGATCTCCTCTGAAAGGAGGGCCTATACGAACCTCTCGAAGAATAATTTCCAGATTGCCTCAGTTCATGGGAGTCAAATCCACCAAACTTGTTTGTTGAGTCATTAATTGCAGTTCTTGACCTTGTATGACTGTGGCCCTCCAGCCCATGATATCTAGAAGTATAATGGTTTCTCGATCCCCAGTATGTCCACAGACTATCGCATCCATCTCTTTCGCGTACATGACTAGCTGGCCTATACCTAACAGGATACTTTTCAGGACTGATGTTTCTTTCAGACCGAGAATATGGACTGCCAAGACGACGCGATCTAAAATATAGGAGAAGATAAACATTTGTCAGTTGATCAATATTGAAACAAAAACCAGAAAGAAAAAAGACAGAGAAATCAACCCCCTCCCTAGTGAGAATGGAGAAAAGAGCCCAAAAGGGTGGTGGGGGAAATAATTGGGCAGGGGAAACAAAACAAGATGACCAATCAAGAAAATATCTTCGAATGTCACCTGCATTGCTGCATAAAAACATCCTTTCCATCAGTTGTAACCAAAGATGAAGGTCCTTCAATACGAGACTGCAGCTTCCCCCGAGAGGTCTTTGACCCAAATTCGTCCATGCACAACCCTTTACCATCAACTGCATCTGATCGATCTACAGTGCATCTTCTCTCCCTATCATCATATTCCTCGGCAACCATATCTATGGACTGATCAATAGTGGTACCAGATCCCGCATTCGATTCTATCTTTCCACCCATCACCTTCTCAGTGTCGTTATTGGTGAAATGTCTCAAGTAATTTTTCACCGACCCACCCTTGTTCAAATCGGTTTCTGGATATCCCTTCATCGATAGAAATTTCTTTTTTGCCCCTTGGGAGCCCTCAGATCCACCATCAACTATATCCGACCCCGGGTAATCTGCAGCATCAGAACCATTGCCATTTCTACCATCTGAGTCATAGTCAACACACTCATTCTCGCCATATTCAACTTCATTGTCTTCCCATGAATACAAAACTGACCCCCTCAATTCTCCATCCTCGTATGGAGAATCATAGCCTGCAACCATTTGCCCATGATTATCCTGAGAAACATCAGAATCATGACAGTCATCGAGAATGCCAATCTTCGCATCAAGAGCAATGGGATCAACATTTTCTCCACCACTATCACTGTTACATAAGTGTTGCAAAATAGGTCTCCTTTTTCCTTCAATAGAAACATAATCGTCTTCTTGCTTGGCAACAATTTCCTCGGGTTTGAAGTGCTCCTGAGAATCAGATATTATGGAACCTGCAACAGAAACTCTATCATCACGACCCTTCCCTTCTGCAATTGCAACAGACTGACCATCAGGAATAAAGGTCCTCGAGGCCCGGAAGTTTCTGGAGTTAGATGATGGATGAGAAAAATCCACATCCGTCGAATTACTACCAGAAATGTCAATATCTGGTCTTTTACATGTAATGGAGCTCATTGTCTCCTTTAAAGAAATCCTTATATCAGGCAGTTCAGATGTCTTCCGAGAATCTTCAGTGTCAACAGATGTAGATAATTCTAGGACTGGTACCTCAGTTGAAGTCAAGTTTTGAATCCCAGGCTGAATTGTTTCAGAGGATGTAGTTTTGTCAAATTCTATCATAGTGCCGAAACAATATTCACCCTGCAAGATAGCGACACAGCCAGAAGTTCCGTTTATTTTTTCCTTTGGTTCAGAAAAGCTTGAGTAGAAAGGTAACTCGGTGAGGACAGAAGTATTGCGAACTGCATCTTTGTCAACAGTTTTAATAGATGTATTTACATCAGAATTTTGGTTGCTAACTTGAACAGAATTGTTCTTATCAGAATCTATCCGCGTAGATTCACAAGAAGTTCCCATATCAGCATAAGAATTTACTGGTTCCAGCAAGCATCTCTCGGGTTTTGGAAAACATTTTTTCTCAAAGCAAGTTTTATCAGAATCTGAAAGTTCTTCTAATTTATATACTTCTTTCATATTGGAAAACTCAACTCTTGGGCCTTTTACATCACAATCTTTATGATCCCCACAACATTCTCCATCAAGCTTCCCCCTGAGAATACCAACATCATCAATATCTTTCGAGTTATTTCCTATGTCTGAAACATCATATGGTTCATCCCAAGCATCCATTACAGTGTTTAGATCCCAATGCAGCCTATCCACTTTCGAAGAAACAGATCTCTGCACTGCTCCATCTTTCACACTTTCAAGTATAATCTGAGAAGGAGCAGATTTATCTGGAACAACTGTGCACTGGAAACTATCTGCATGAAATGACTCTTTACTGAAAAAAGTTCCAGCCTCTGTGCATTTTAACCCTACTTCCAGTTCAGTGGGACAAGTAGATGCAACAAAACATTCTGGGATTGAAGAATCTTCTTCTGTGAGATCCTCCTTATTAGCATTAACAACATCATCATCCATGCTGTTAATACAGGCAGCCGCTGCTAGAAGTGCAATTCCGGAGAAGTCCTCTGACCTATATAATACTGCCTCTGCTCCCTCTGGAAAAATTCCATGATCAACCCCCTTACCAACCTTAACTGTAGCTGATCTGTCAAAATCCCTTGATAGCTGGTTGGAGTATGAATTCAAGGACACGTAGCCCGAGGAATTATTTTGATCTGAAAGTTGCTCAAAATTTTCAGATATTGGAGAAGAAGTACGAGTCTCTGGAGATAAAGAATCCTGACTGCAAATAGAAAGGACCCGAGGATTTGGTGATGGAGATCGAAGCAAATTTCTCCTTTTCTTGATTGGTACATGCTCCACTTTACTAAAGGATCTTTGTCCAAGTCCAGCTTCACCGAACTGCAAAATTACAATTGAGTGTGATAGTGAAAATGAGATTAAATACTCGGTGACAAATGCTATCAACTGAAACTATACCTTGTCAGAATCAGAACCAGAAAAATTGCCCACCCTTTTTGGACCCGTATTGCCAACTTTTGCAACACCTTTCAATCTTCTAACTACTGGCTTCTTGGAGCGCCGTCCTTTGGTCACAGGCTTCCAATTTAACTCTGGATTGATGGAATTCATAACTTCAGGACCCACAGTTTCAAGCATGCTTTCAGATACAGGCTCTATCCCATCAACTAAGAATCTGCCACCACAAGCCTTGCAGGATGCCTCTGCAAGCTGGTTCCTTTTGCTATTTAACCCCAGTGTACAACCAACACTCCCCGAGCAAGTACACAAGCGAGTCTTCAAGAAATGAATGCAACACACAGTCAGAAAAAATAAACGACAGTTTATAACTAAGATTTTCTTACACAGCAGAATGCCTAATAACTTAACATACCCAAATGACCATAAGGCACTAAAGAACATATCCTGGTCTGTGTTTCCTTACGTTATGTCTTAACGATACTTATGATGTTGATGCCAATCCATGTATGCTTATTAAAGATGGTAGAAAATTAATGGACATTCCACTAAATGTTAATTAGTTGTACATATGACATAGCTCAATGTCTAGTTAAATGAAGAATCTTCAATTAAGTACGAGAAATCAACAACCTCAGTGTCAATCTGCGAGTAGTTAATACACGTAGAAAGATTTCTCAAGCAGCACACTAAGAAAGATAGAAGGTATCCAAGTTTTCAAGTGGCACACAGGACCATTAGTATTAATCCTTTATATTGCTCAACCTCAAATCTATTGAAAGAACTCCCCAGTTCACGAGCAACCTGTATTCGTCTAATCAGATCATAATAATATACAGTGCCAATTTATGCAATGTACCATGCCACCACTAGCCCTAGGAAAACTGTATGATCCAAAATTGCATCATTGCATGCATACCATAGAGCAAAGGCTCAGTGTATTCAAGATCTAAAACAAAATGTTTTGAAAAACTCACCATAAGTTGAAAGGCAACATTGGTAAGTCAATGGTAGAAAACTTCTCGACTTGCGCCAAAACTCTTCACAATGTCAAAGTATAAGACACCTGTAAAAGCGTAGAACCTATGAAAACGAAATTCAACAAGAATAAAACACAACAGCAAATCAAGTTTCATAATTGTCTTCAAGTTGACAGTTGACGCTGCGAGTGCTAGCACATGCCTCCACAGGCAATTACCTTGAGGCAGATAGCGCTAAGGAGATTGACCAGCAAAACTTGAGCAAATACAGACTTTTTGGATACTGATTCAGACTCAAGGCTTCTTTCACTCAATTGAATAATGACAAAGTAATACTCAACAAAGAGTGACGAATATTTTAT
Source organism: Fraxinus ornus (assembly GCA_903798235.1). NCBI lineage: Eukaryota > Viridiplantae > Streptophyta > Magnoliopsida > Lamiales > Oleaceae > Fraxinus > Fraxinus ornus. Next base: position 28,392 of record CAIGRF010341655.1, read on the forward strand.
ATTTACTGTTTCCATTAAGGATGGAATAAATAGATACTTGTCGAATGGATCATTTTTATTCGCATAATGATGAGTGATTGCCGCACAAACAGTGTAATCATCCTTTGCTTCATATAATACCAAGAAGAGCAAAAAGACCCCGAGAAAGATCAGACAGGTCACTTCAAACTTAGGACGGATGGCAGACATTCATTCCAATCATCAGATAGAACTTCGAGAGATGAAAAGGAATGCAGAATTATGTCCGCCATAATTGATTATACCAACCCATAGGGTGGATAGAACGAAAGGGATAAACTAATCAGGCAATTTAACTAAAGTCTCCATTCTCCAAATATAGCCAATGTCTTACCGTTGCTTAACATGGGTAAGAAGAACAAGAAATGAGCAATCAAATTCAAGAATCAAACAGACATGATCTACACAAGTAATTAGATAGCATGTAATTTCGCTTGCTGGAAAACCTCCTCAGCCATCTGAACTCCTAATTTAATTTTTTTCCCAGATCCCCTCTCATGCATCCTTCTCCCGGAGCATCCAAGGATGCAGCCCCAAAAAAAGCATCTTTCTTGTGACAATTATTTCACTGTTTAAAATTAAATGGTTGTGTAGATCAACCAGATCTCGATCTGCCGCAGATTTCAATGAGATTGAACATATTTTCCTCCAGTAAAGTAAGAAGCAGCCATCAATTTATTCTTCATAGAAACGGCAGAAAACGCAAAATTCAAATCGTAGTAGTCAATTAATCCATCTAAATACCAAATCAAACTCTAATCAACCCTTGCCCGAGAAAATTCCTCCTTGGTTTGGATCTTGAATACACATCAGCAATTCCAATCCTGGGAACCAAGAAACCCTAGGCGTGTCTTCTTAAACCACAGATCTGAACAAAAATCCGTCGGCCAACAAAATGAACACACAGGGAGATTTCCCTCTCTGACAACTGACGATGTCAACACAAAAACAACCAAATACAAGAAATACGCGTGGATTTATCAAAAAACTAAGCGTTTCATATACCTGTCAATTGTACAAATAAAAAGTATTCTCCTCGCAATGGCACAAGTCGCCTCCAGTCCTCCGATGTTCAATCCAGCAAAAAATTCTAGTACAAAAATCTAAGAAAAACTCGGTCCGTCCTCAGTACAAACATTTATCTCTTTCTTCTTTGATTATTATTTATTATATTATCCACAGCGAACGAGGAAAGGAGCAAAAGAATAATTCACCGAGCCGCGCCGCCGATGCTAAAATTGGATCGACGATCGATCGAACGAACGGTGAATAATGACTGTTAGATCAAATCTTCAATTCATCAAAAACAAAACAAATCTTCGCTTTTGATTGTTCTGGAAATTTTCCCTTCGTTCTTCCTCAGGTTCTCTTTGGGGTTTGGCTGAGAGAAGGATGAGAGATCAGGAGAAGGGATTTCGCCACGTATTTATGCTTGATCTTGTGACGGAAATACCCGCATAACTTTTGCTTGTTACAATAATACCCCTTGATGCCCTAACCCTACTCGAAAACGACTTCGTTTTTGTAGGTAATTACGGTCAACACACACACACTCTCTCTCTCTCTCTGATTAGCGGCGGGCGATGACTTTTTGCCTCAATTTAACGATAAGTTTTAATTGTTAGCTTTTAATTTATTAAAAAAAAAAATCGATTAAATGACGCTTTGTGTTGTTAGCTTACAATTTGATGTTAATTAAAACGAAATTTTTTTATATGGTTATAAACTTAAAACTGCATTATAATTAATAAAAAAAATGTAATTGATAATGATTGGATTATTTAAAATTTTAGTAGGTATTATTGGTAATCTCCACTTAAATTGGATGATTGAATGATTTAATTATTCGGGAGATCTTTGTCGGTAAGAAAGTGAATGATTTAATTATGTTAGCGATTGACCTGTTTTCAAGATGTACAAAAGTGAAGTTTTATCTGTAATAAATAGGCATAACTGTAATTGGAGTAGTTAATGCACACGATCCACATGGAAAGGTGTCAAACAATGTGTCGGAAAAGAATTAAAGATTATCAATTTCAGTCAATCATCACTGATTGTCTTCTTAAGTTGTCAAAGTGAACGTAGAGCAATAACCTAACGACTCTACGTGCAAATTATCATCGATATAAACCATGGGGATGCATATGTTTTACTTGCATGTAGAATTGATTAGCATGCACAAGATACAACAATAGTAGAAAATGTTCGAACATAACCCGTGACATCTTTTGGCCGTCGTCAAATAGCAATAAAGAAGAAATAACAAAGACACAACCTTTATTACACCTACAAAATGCACTAACAAACATGCAGTACAAAACTTTATAAGTGTGTATCTTTTCTAACTGATGGAAATGGAAGAAATCTAGGGTTACAATTTTTCCTCACCGAAACATTTTTAATATATTTTTCCATCAACGAGCATTCTAAAGTTTGTTTTGAATTTGGAAATGTTTCATAATGAACAGTGATTTTCTATTGACCATTAGATTGTTGGATTTGCTTAACACTTTGCTGGACCCAAATTTCTAGCCCAATGACGGATCCACTTATAATATTGGGAGCCCAAATACAATTGAAGCCGAAGCCGGTTGCCTCCCACATATGTGCATTCTCACGTTTTTGAAATGCGACTTTAAGTTCGTTTTCAATGGCTGAGATGATGCCATGTGGTTTATTGGAGGGCCTTAAATGAAACTTAATTGTTGAATCCCTATATTTTGGATATTTCGATTGGCCTGACTATTTAGATCTCTAGGGTTTCCTCTTTGCTCTCATTTTTCCTCTATCTAAAGAAACCAACACAGTCGACCCACCACAGCCGCCCCACACCAACACAATCGCCCAGTCACGACCACAGCAGCGCCTCGTCGGCGCTGTTGCGATTTTACAGCGAATCGTTGCTGCCCAGCAGCCATATCGCTGCTGGGGAATGGGAATCACAGCATCAATTCCCAGTCGCTGCAGCGATTCCCAGCAACAGCGCCTCGTGGCGCTGCTGCGACTGCAGCATTGAGGCGCTGGAGAAGGGAGGGGAGGAAGGAGGGAGGGGAGGTGGAGGTAGAGGTGGAGGCGGCGGCGACAGCCGGTGGAGAGGGTGGAAAGAAATGGTGAAGAGAGAGAGAGAGAGAGAGTTGAGAGATGGATTCGGGTTTGGGTAGATTTAGAATTTGTTATTTAAAATAAAATACCTGACGTTTGAATAATTAACTTTTCAACTTGATTTTTGAATTGGTGTAAAGTATACACCTGATTTTTTTATAATTTCCCTTAATTCTATGTATTTGAGGGTTTTTATTGGGCTTTT